>SJYA01006473.1:0-21744 GCA_006410615.1 Neotragus moschatus
TGAAAACTGACCTTTTCCAGTCCTGTGGCCACTGCTTAGTTTTCCAAATTTGCTGGCATATTGAATGCAACACTTTCACAGTATCATCTTTTAGGATTTGAAATAGCTCAATGGGAAATCCATCACCTCCACTAGCTTTGTTCATGGTGATGCTTTCTAAGGCCCACTTGACTTCACATTCCAGGACATCTGGCTCTAGGTGAGTAATCACACCATCGTGATTATCTGGGTCATGAAGATCTTTTATGTATAGTTCTTCTGTGTATTCTTGCCACCTCTTTTTTAATATCTTCTGCTTCTGTTAGGTCCATACCATTTCTGTCCTTTATTGTGCCCATCTTTGCATGAAATGTTCCCTTGCTATCTCTCATTCTCTTGAAGAGTCTTTCCCATTCTATTGCTTTCTTCTATTTCTTTGCAGTGATCACCGAGGAAGGCTTTCTTATCTCTCCTTGCTATTCTTTGGGACTCTGCATTCAAATGGGTACATCTTTCCTTTTCTCCTTTGCCTTGAGCTTCTCTTCCTTTATCAGCTATATTTAAGGCCTCCTAAGACTTGGGAGTCCCTTGTACTGCAAGGAGATTCATCTAGTCCATCCTAAAGGAAAGCAGTCCTGAATATTCATTGGAAGGACTGATGCTGAAGCTGAAACTCTAATACTTTGGCCACCTGATGTGAAGAGCTGACTCATTTGAAAAGACCCTCATGCTGGGGAAGATTGAAGGAGGGAGGAGAAGGGGACAATAGAGGATAAGATGGTTGGATGGCATCACCATCTCAATGCACTTGAGTTTGAGTAATCTCCAGGAGTTGGTGATGGACAGGGAGGCTTGGCATGCTGCAGTCCATGAGGTCACAACGAGTCAGACATGACTGAGTGACTGTACTGAACTGATCACTGCCTCCTGTACAGTGGCATGAATCTCTGTCCACAGTTCTTTAGGCACTTTGTCTATTGGATGTAATCCTTTGAATCTTTTTTTTTTTTTTTTATCACCTTCACTGTTTAATTGTAAGGGATTTGATTTAGGTCACACCTGAATGGTCTAGTGGTTTTTCCAACTTTGGAATCTGGAAGAGATTATATTTCCTTTTTTTTTTTTTTTTTCCATTGGATCTGTAGGGGAGATATACAAGAACCTCACATATACAGTGTTACCAGGTGTTATGTGCTGACTTTTGTCCACCTACCCAAATTTATATGTTGAAGGCTTACTTCCCCATACCTCAAAACACAACTATATTGTGTTTCCAACTTAATTGGAAATAAGACTTGAAAGAGCTGATTAAGTTAAAATAAGGCCATTCGAGTGGTTCCTCATCCAATCTTATTTGTGTCCTTATGTTGGTTGTTGTTACTCATTCTGTAAGTTGTGTCCCATTTTTTGTGGCCCCCTGAACTATAGCACACTAGGGTTCCTGTCCTTCAGTATCTCCCATTATCTCAAACTCATGTCCATTGCATCAATGATGTTATCTAACCATCTCAACCTCTATCACCCCCTTCTCCTCTTGCCCTCAATCTCTGCCAGCATCAGAGTCTTTTCCAGTAAGTCAGCTCTTTGCATCAGGTGGCCAAAGTATTGGAGTTTCACCTTCAGCGTCAATCTTTTCAATGAACATTCAGTGTTGACTTCCTTTAGGATTAACTGGTTTCATCTTTCTGTTCAAGAGACTCAAGAATTTTCTGTAGCACCACAATTTGAAAGCAGTAATTCTTTGGTGTTCAGCCTTCTTTATGGTCCAACTCCTATCTTTACATGACTACTGGAAAAACCATAGCTTTGACTATGTAGCCTTTTGTTAGCCAAGTGATGCCTTGGCTTTTTAATATGCTGTCTAGATGTTTTTCCAAGGAGCAAGTGTCTTTTAATTTGGTGGCTGCAGTCACCCTCTGCAGTGATTTTGGAGCCCAAGAAAATAAAGTCTGACACTGTTTCCACTTTTTCCCCATCTATTTGCCAGTAATGATGGGATTAGATGCCATGATCTTAGTTTTTTGAATGTTAAGTTTTAAGCCAGCTTATAAGAGGTGACCTTATCAGAGGAAGAAATCAGACGTACAAAGAGACACCAGGAGTGTATGTGCAGACAATCATGTGAAGGGACACCAAGAGGGCTGCCATTTGCTGGCCAAGGAGAGATGCTGCAAAGGAAACCAAGCCTGCTGCTGTCAGTGTACTCAGGGACTTCCAGCCTCCAGAACCGTGAGAAATAAATTTCTGTTGTTGGAGCCACCAGGTTGTGGTATTTTATTATGAAAGCCATAGTAAACTAATACACACTGATTATGTCTATAGGTAATTGAGGTCAGTCAGGACAGATTAATGAACATCATACAACTTTTGTCTTCTTTCCTATTCTGTGAACCAAACTTAAATGCATCTCTTTCAAAGCATATGAAGAAATATTCCTAAATACAAGACCAAATACCAACTTCCCTGGTGGCTCAGACGGTTAAGCGTCTGTCTATAATGCAGGAGACCCAGGTTCGATCCCTGGCTTGGGAAGATCCCTTGGAGAAGGAAATGGCAATCCACTCCAGTACTACTGCCTGGAAAATCTCATGGATAGAGGAGCCTGGTAGGCTACAGTCCATGGGGTCACAAAGAGTCGGACATGACTGAGCGACTTCACTTCACTTTACTTCTTCACTTCACTTCACTTGACTCGATATAGATTGTTATGTCCCAGACACAGGCTGAAGAAAAAAACACTCAGAAAGCAAATCCAAACATTCTTTTCCCCTCTATAAATCCTGTAGAGTTTTACATTGTCATTAACTGAGAGCTAGATAGTTTCAATGGGTGAGTGTGTACGTGCTCAGGTGTCTGACTCTCTGCGACTCCTTGGACTTCAGCCCGCCTGGATCCTCTGTTCGTGGGATTTTACTGGCATGCATACTGGAGTACGTTGACATTTTCTACTCCAGACAGTCTTCCTGACCCAGAGATTGAACCCCACGTCGGTACCTTTTGCATTGCAGGCGGATGCTTTACCGCTGAGCCACTGGGCAACATTTTTTAAACATTCATTAAAGTAGGAGTGTGATGGCAATTAATGAAAGAGTAGAATGCTTCTGATGTTCAAAAATAAGCCTTACCTTTGTTTTGGGTTCTAGAATTTTTACTCCATAAATTGAGATTTGCAACTCAACTTTGGGAATTTTCTGGCCTTCAGATTTCTTGATATGTCTTGCAAACTACAAATGAAAATTTATTCACAAAATTGTAATTTTGTCTACAGAAAATGAACACAAACATATATTTAGAGTTTACATTCAATGCTGAAATTTCATTAAATAAATTATTGCCTATTGCCCATTATATTTTTATAAATCCCACACAGCCTCCAAATATTTAGAAATCACAGTGATCTACCATTACTATCATTAAAATCAGGCTGATTCTCAATAACTTAGAAAAATGTAATATACTTCTTTCATGATATTTCAAAAATCATATTCATATCAAACAGAAAATGAACTCTTTGTGTGAAAATAAGCAGAGATATCTTTTTCTGTGGGTCTTTTGTTTTTAATGATTTTAGGAAACTTGCAGTCCAGAGCACTAGATCTCTGCATTTCCAGATACTTACATTGTTTGGTATACTGTCCTACCTAATGAAATCAATGAATGAAAAGAGACAGATTATCATATTCAAACAGAAATTAATTATCCCATCTAAAATACTCAGAACTAGACTCATTCTAGAGATATTTAAGTGTACTGGTTTTATCTGGTAATGCTGCTCTCCCAACCTTCCTTCTCTCCTCCCTCCCCTACCTCCACCTTTCTTTTCAAGAAACAGAAAAAAACTATTGACAAAAATTGTATTTATTAACCCCTCTTACAGGGCTTCAAAAAGTTATTTCCTAGTATAATTTTTTTTTTTCAGCATATGGATCACCCTAACTTGATTCAAAATAGATTAACTGTAAGGCAACGTGGAGTTTTGGTCATCTTTTGTGTGTCATGTATATTTACATTGTGTATTTCCTTCTAATTTAGGACAGATGTAAATACATGTGGTATACTTCAGTCCCAGAACAGAGAGTGGTTAAAGGCCTCTTTCTCTTTTCATGGCTTCGTACTGCCATGGAGAATAATATGATTAATGCATATAAGGAGGCCTTGAAGTGTCTGCCTTGATATCCAGGGAAGGGTGGGTGGGTGGAGGAGTTCCATTTGTTTTATTCCATTTTGGATGGTACAGTTTTTTAGTTTGCTCTCTGTACTATCCTATAAATATAGGCAGTGTTTTCGCTCAGTATTAAGCAGGCTTACATTTTGCACAGAAATGTGACTAATTCATGCCAGGGATTTTTTTTTTTTTTTGTCTTTAAGAAACTTATTTTTCTTCAGTGCAACCCTTTACAAATTATCCCAGCTCTCTCCCAAAGAAAGTGGATTAATTTGTTTCTTTTCCCTTTATAACCTTCTTCCTGTATTGCTATAATCAAAACAATTTGGGGGTTTTCACATATGGAGGCTGACAACATAAATCAGCTGCTTTCCATCCATGTGAATGCATCTGAACAAAGCCAGCCCCATTGCTGGCCGTGGAAGCAGTCTAAACTGGCTTCCTGGGTGCTGCTCTTTTCCAGAAACAGACAATGAGCAATAGCTCTTGAAGCCTTTTTCACATCGGGACACAACCATTCCTCTGACCTCTTTTAGTTTCCAAACACCTATTACAAAACAACCACTAACATTAAACTTATCTCTTATGTCTTTTCTGTCAGAAAGAAAAGAAAGGAAGAAAAAAGGGGAAAATTTGAACAAGGGGAAGAAGTAGGGGCTACAAGTAGAGAAAATAAAGAGAGGAGCAAGGAGGGAGGGAGAGGGAAACAAAGAACGAGACAGAAAAAGAGAAACAAGCATAACATATCTGATCTATGGCTTATGAAACCTTTTCTTTTGCTTCATATCAAGATGAAGTGATTGTGCTCAAAGAAGATTCAGAGGTCATCCAATCTGATCTGCCCATTTCAAAGATGAGAAAATAAGTCTCAGGGGACTTACTATGGTCATAAAATAGGTCTGTAGCAATCAGCCTCAACTGTTTCACAGACCTTGAAAAACATTTAGGCTAAAGGAAACACTTGTTCAAACTGTATTTTAAACAGTTTGATATTCTCATTCCTGCTTGCATTTTTTAAAGATAACCTTATCCTATAGCTTGCATGATCCCTCTAAGTCTTTTCCTACTTGCAGATCTCTGAACTGCATTCTTAAATACTTGTGATTTATATTTTGAAGATATATTCATCCTTATACTGTATTCTTTTCTCGCCCTACCTACTACTTGAATTCTAATGCTTAAAAAGTCTTTTTGAAGGTTTTTTTCCCCCTCATCTTTTTTTCAATGACTATATTTTTTGGTAATCTAGATAGAGTGATCTACTAGTAAAACTTGAATATAATAATCAAATAAAAATGTTCAAAGGGAGTAGAGCCTAAGAATTCTGGAGGCAATCTGGATACAACAAACAAACAAACAAACAAAAAAAACAAGCTTTTATCATCACGAAATGCTGAAGTATTACTAGAAGTACTGTATAAAATACTACATAAAGTACTACATTAAATGTATGCCACTGGCAAATAGAACAGCTAAAAAAAATTTAGAGAGCACTGCTGAGTTTCAGTATCATCCTCATAACAATTTCTATTCATTTCTCAAAGGACTTAAAAAAGTAAAATCTAACTATATTGTTAATGTAACACACATTATTAAGCAATTAAAATTAAAGAATTAATTCTAATCCTCTTTGTGGTTCTTATAAATTGTTGATTTAATTAAAAGTTTTGATAATCTCACAGGGAAATCAGTTATGTGTAACAATTAAAATAAGCTCTAATCATTTCATTAATTAAATAACTGGTTATAAAAACAAAAACCATTTGCAGTAGGCTACACAGAGAACATGAAGTCAAGTGGAGAAACCAGTGGACCTAGATTTAACAGAACGTTTTATTAATTTCCAAGTCCACATGCCTTCATGCAAGTTTAAGCTAGCTCTACTTGGGTGAGGGGATCTGTCTTCTAAAACTGGGGTCCAGGAATGCTGCTCCCTGGTTATCTCCCAAAGAATCCAAGAAGTTTTGGCCTTGCATACCAAAACTCATCCACATGTAAATATCACAAACAGATTGTTTATGAAACCTCTGACATTGTTTATGAGCCTGCTGACATCTGTAGTAGTTGTATTAAAATTAAATAAATCACTATTAAAAATAAAATTCCTAAAAGTAACTTTGAGACTAAAAATAAGAAGTTGAGTTTTTTAATTATTACTTTTTGAAAATTTTGGCATTTTCTTAAATCATAGACTAAAACATGATTAAGAGATGGAAACTGTTGAATGTGATCAAGAACTAGAAAGCATGTTGTTTTGTCATATATAGAACTTTTGAAAGCAAACACATAAAAATTATGATACTGATGAAAACTTTATAAATTGTAAATTCTCCACAACAGAAAAATTGTACCCAATAAAATAAAGTTTTAAAATTTTTCTTGAGAAATAATTAGGCAAAAATAATCATAAAAAATACATTAGTGAAAATCATGGAAGTTTTCTATCATCTTGTATTAGCCTTACATTTTGAATATTTCTTTAAAGTCAGAAGCTAATAGATTAATAATACTGCAAACCATGTTACCTTGTGGGAAAAATAAAATCAAATACTGAAATATAGTGGATAAGAAAGTACACAGAATACATACGTTAAAGAAAAATAGCAGTAAATTAAAATTAGATATGTGTACCCAAAACCCAGTTAATAAGCAAATTGTTCTTTTTCTTTTTTAGTAGAACCATAGCACCATCTTCTGGCTATCTTTACATGATGACAGCATTAAAGAGGAGCCAGTGTCTAGGTTCTTAAATGTAAATACTCTTATATACTTTGAGTTATAGCATCTGACCTTTGACACAAATAAATAAAAAAATTAAGACAGACGTGAATAAACAACATTTTTTATTATTTTAATTATTTCATGAACCACTACCTTTATATATATTTCCCTGATCTACAAACATTTTGCAATCAACAGACTAAAGAGTGTTTATAGGATTAAATATTCTGAAAGGTACTTGAAAGAGAAAAGCTATTATCAACTGAGTATACATTTTTGAACTACATTGCATGATTTTTATCGTATTGTAAATCACATTCCTTTATTAACAGAGTACATTTCCAAACATGAAACTACATAAGGACTAAATACAAAGTTTCACAAAAACACATAAAAACTAGCTTTTTTTAGACGACATTTCATCTCAAATATCTTTTTATATATTATCACTCACTACATAATTGAATATTTTTGGGTTTGAATTTGGGTTCATTTCATAAAGGACCTCCTAGGTACAAGGAAACATTAAGTGTAAATATCATTATTCTTTTATAAACATTCTGATTATAGTGAAGTTGGACTCATGTCCAAAGTGTGCAGCATTTTGAACATTTAGATGAATCTTATTCTAAATGTTGTCTATAAATTGTGAGACCTTTTAAATCCTGTTTTAGGGCTTAAACGTATTTGCCAAACAAGCACAAGTACACTTTTGTCTAGTGAAGGTCACTCGGTTGTGTCCAACTCTTTGCGACCCCATGGACTATACAGTCCATGGAATTCTCCAGGTTAGAATACTGGAGTGGGTATCTTTTCCCTTCTCCAGGTGATCTTCCTAACCCAGGGATCAAACCTAGGTTTCCCACGTTGCAGGCAGATTCTTTACCAGCTGAGCCACAAGGGAAGTTTAATTTTTTAATTTTTGTCTAATGAACTGTTAAAAGTAATGATTGGCTTGTCCCCCCCTTTTTTTTTTCCAAATGGGAGTGATATCACCTTGGAAACTTTTGGTATATTTCTTTAAAAACAGGAAAAACATAAAATATTTAAAAAATATAAAAATTATGTAAAATAAATGGATAAAAATTATCTACTTTTATTTCTTTACCCAGAAAACAAGCCAGTTCTCTTCTATTTGTTTCTCTCAATTTAAACAGTAAATTCCACCCGATATGACATTTTCAAAGCAAAATAATACATTTTAATGTCTGTGGCTTTGCCTGGTGCAGAGGCCTACCCATCCTATAGAAAAATTGGATAATCTCAAACTAAATAAAGTTAGAGGAGGGTTGTTTCTCAAAAAAATTCTGAGAACAACCAGAGAGAATAACAATAAAGTGTGTTAACAAAATAGTGTTATGTTAAATTTTCTTAATGTGATAAACATGAGAATTCTGCTGAAGGAGTTTTTGAATCTTAATATCTCAGAGGAAACAATGTCTTTGGGGATGGAATGCAACTGGAAAAACATGCAAAGGATGTATGGCAATTATATAAGATTTTCTCAGGAAATTTGCAGATTATGAGTATATGGAGCTGGTTACTGTTTTTTTCTGCTTTTATTTTCACCAGTTCCCTGAGTCTGCTCATGGATACGGCCAGACCCTTGCGGGTTTGTCCATTAGTATGTCTTTAATGTACAGTGTCACTGCAAAATGCTGCTTTGGAATGAATTTTACTTCTACATTTTTGACTGGTGGTTTGTTTTTCTAACTACAGTAGATTGTTTTGTCTTTGAGTTAGGGCATGAGTCCACATTGCCCAAGCAAAGTAAAGGCAAGCTACAGAATGCCAACACTTATGAAACATTGCTCTTACATTTTTTTGTTGTTGAGTATAAAAAACTACACCTTAAGAAACTGTGAAGACTGCCATATCCAAAAAAAATAATTGTGTCTACACAGTTTTCATTAAATACGTTTCCTTGATCTAGTGGTATTCGTTAAATAGCACATTTTTACTAAGACTTATCTGTCACAGACCTATTCACGCTTTGAATTCCCATAGGTCTACTGATGGCCGAAGGGAAGTTCAGTACACGAGACACTTATTTCGAGGGCTTGCTTACCTTTAGTTTCCTTACAGCGTCTCTCACAACTTCTGTTCCTTTGGGCTGCTCTACTTCTGTGCTGCCAAGAAACTGAAAATGTTCACTGTGAGACAGGCTTTACTACATCATATGCTATTAAACCGTTTTGCGATATATCATGAGGTAACAGAATGATGTGATAGTAATTCAAATCCAAATCCAGCACAGAGGAGATACTAATTTATATTATTTTACATGATAGGAAAATATTAACATGTTACTTAGTCACATACAATTCCATTATTCTAAGATTTCTTAAAATTGCACCTTTCCTAAATAATTTGCTTGCAGACTTTTAATGGAAAGAAAAAGAAAGTTATTCTGTTGGGCCCAAAGGAATAAAGTTGATCTCAATTTAAAATTTAAGACATGTGAACAATTAAAAAATTGTTATCTGAAAATTTAAAGTATATACATTTCATGTTGTCAAAAATATATTTTAAAAATTTAATGTGCTTTAATGCAGTTTATAATGTAAATCAACATTTTTCTTTGTTTTCCAATTAGCATATAAAATTTAAAAACACACATTTTTAATACCTAATATACAATACTCATCAAAACCATAAAGTACATTCAAAAATAAAAAAAAAATACATGCTCTAGAATTTTGAAGGCTCCCTAGAGGTTTTTAGTTAAAATATAACCTATCCTCCCCAAAAGAAAAAAGTTTGATAGTAATTACCACATTGTAATAAAATATCTATCCTGGAGCAATATAATACCTCCTAAACAGAAGACTGATATCGTGAAACATTCAAGAAAAATTAGAATTGACATGTGGATATTTTATTCTACAGAATATTTTTAAATAAATAGCAAATAATCATTACATTCATTCAGTTCAGTTCAGTTCAATTCAGTCGCTCAGTTGTGTCCGATTCTTTGTGACCCCATGAATCGCAGCACGCCAGACCTCCCTGTCCATCACCAACTCCCGGAGTTCACTCAGACTCGCGTCCATCAAGTCAGTGATGCCATCCGGCCATCTCGTCCTCTGTCATCCCCTTCTCCTCCTGCCCCCAATCCCTCCCAGCATCAGAGTCTTTTCCAATGAGTCAATTCTTGGCATGAGGTGGCCAAAGTACTGGAGCTTCAGCTTCAGCATCATTCCTTCCAAAGAAATGCCAGGACAGATGTCCTTCAGAATGGACTGGTTGGATCTCTTTGCAGTCCAAGGGACTCTCAAGAGTCTTCTCCAACACCACAGTTCGAACGCATCAATTCTTTGGTGCTCAGCCTTCTTCACAGTCCAACTCTCACATCCATACATGACTAATGGAAAAACCATAGCCTTTACTAGACGGACCTTAGTTGGCAAAGTAATATCTCTGCTTTTGAATATGCTATCTAGGTTGGTCACAACTTTTCTTCCAAGGAGTAAGCATCTTTTAATTCATGGCTGCAGTCACCATCTGCAGTGATTTTGGAGCCCCCAAAAATAATGTCTGATGACATATATAATTTTCCAAAGACTTCTTCTCTTGTCACATATTACCAATCATAGCACCAAAGTGAGATATGAATTCATCAGTTCTTAAATGAACAGACATATGAATGGGTGCATATATGTGTATGTGTGGGTGCTAAGTCACTCCAGTCATGTCCAAGTCTCTGCAACCCCATGGACCGTAACCCACCAGGCTTCTCTGTCCATGGGATTCTCCAGGCAAGAATACTGGAGTGGGTTGCCATGCTCTTCTCCAGTATGTATATATAATTTACATAAAATAATTAAGTAGAATCTTTTTCATGTGTTAACTCACAGAATGGAAGTGAACAAAATAGTAATATAAGAGTGTCTTTTAAAAATCACATGTGATTCCTTCTTTCATTCTTGAAAAAATAACAATAACTAAAGAAATTAGATTTTTGTTTTTTAAACTGGGCTCTATGTATTACCTTCATGAAAATCACCTAGGAAACAGGTTAAAATATAACAATGCAGATTCTTTGGTCTAATAAGGGTAGGCCTAGGGAATTATATTTCTAAAACCATCACAGGTGATTTCTTTTACTAAAAATCTAAGGAATAGACTTAGAAAATAGTAACAGGTCAGGAGAACAGTGGAAGATTGATAGAAAAGCTGAGATGAAAATATAGGAGATAACTGCTGACCTTCTTTCTGATGAGCTCATGGAAAGAAAGTGAAGCTCAGAAGCATTAAGGCAAAAAGGTTTCAGTTTTCAGATTCTATAAGATACACCAGTTTATCTTTCTAACATGTTTAAACTATGTCAGAAAACTGCTACTAGGTCTGGATGTAATATTATTTAGCACTATGTTTGCCCCAAAGTGATCTCAAAGTGATCTCAAGTTGGTTGACCAGACCTGCAAAAAAGACCAAAATAAGTGAAGAAATTCTCAGCTAAAAAGAAATTGAAAAGTTGCCCACTAAGATATGGATTGATGTGTTTGAACTGTGGTGTTGGAGAAGACTCTTGAGAGTCCCTTGGACTGCAAGGAGATCCAACCAGTCCATCCTAAAGGAGACCAGTCTTGGGTGTTCTTTGGAAGGACTGATGCTAGAGCTGAAGCTCCAATACTTTGGCCACCTCATGTGCAGAGTTGACTCATTGGAAAAGACTCTGATGCTGGGAGGGATTGCGGGCAGGAGGAGAAGAGGACGACCGAGGATGAGATGGCTGGATGGCATCACTGACTCGATGGACATGAGTTTGAGTGACCTCCGGGAGTTGGTGATGGACAAGGAGGCCTGGCGTGCTGTGATTCATGAGGTCACAAAGAGTCAGACATGACTGAGCGACTGAACTGAACTGAACTGAAAATATGGAAGACAAACAAACTGATTCCTGACACCAGTGGACCCATCACATTTCCTTCTGTTTCAGGTCAGTGTACTCAGCTTTGTCTGTATGATATAATTACATGGGAGCTTTAAACAGACCAGTGCCTGGGACTCTGATTTAACTAGCTGGGGGCAGAGTTTAGGGCATCTGTGTATGTTAAAGCTCCCCAGGTGATTTTAATGTGCCACCAGATTTGAAAAGCACTGTTTTAGATCATCTAGAAAGGATAAAGGGTCCAAGTGACAGGAGGGGAGCTAACACAAAAGAAGCTATTTAGTTCTGAGAAATCTATGGTGTAAACTGTTCTCAGCATCTCTGTATATATCATATCACTGAGAGATTCCCCACTAGAGGTTGGTCTAGCATTAGCAGAAATGGGAGGTGAGAGCAAACTCTTTATAGATAAGTGATTATTGAACTACAAGACGTGTCTGATGTGTTGATAACAGACTGTAAGAGTTACTGGAGATATTTATGGAAAAATATTCCTTACTTTGGCAGCAGTGTCATGAGTCATAAGTGTTATAGGTAAATAGGTCCATATGGGAAAATGATGGAAGAACTCCAAGTACATTCTAAATGAATCAACCTCTTGTGATGCTCCAGGAACCTTTTAATATGTTTCTTTCACATTGGCTTTAATTAAGTCATCTGAGGGATGAAACAGGGAGAAGCCTTCAAAGACTGTGGAAACTAAAAAGACATCTGATATGGAGCTTGCCACTTAACCCTTTTCTTCTGTGTAATGTTGCGTGCACTGAATGGGAACAATTTTAAAACTGAAAAGCAGATTATTCCTCATAATAGTTTAAGTTTAAAAAGTCATAATCCTCCCTCTGATTAAGGCTTGTATTTGTATGCATTCCATGTCTATATAAAATATTTACAAGACTCTTGAATGTGATGCAGCATGCTGGAATAAACCCTAGGCTTAGAATTTGAAAATGTTAGAAAAGTCATGATTCTTGAAAAATAAGAATAATTTGTTCTTTTTTCCTTACAAAATTTCTCTGAAGACCAACTGCAATAAGAGATGAGAGGANACAAGACTCTTGAATGTGATGCAGCATGCTGGAATAAACCCTAGGCTTAGAATTTGAAAATGTTAGAAAAGTCATGATTCTTGAAAAATAAGAATAATTTGTTCTTTTTTCCTTACAAAATTTCTCTGAAGACCAACTGCAATAAGAGATGAGAGGAGGAAACAAAACAAAACAAAACCACCCTGTAAACTGCAAAATGCGTTATAATTATGAGGGATGGCCACTTCCTAATTTACTGATTCTTTGGAGATGAAACTAGAATTCAGTGGATATTGGCGCCTGCTCAGCTTTCCTTGGATCCTCTTTATCAGCACTGGGATCCACCCTCCAGCTTCCCCATGCTTTGCTGATAAGGGCTCACACCAAGACTTTCAGAGGATTCCCTATGGTCAATGAGGTTACATTGCCAGTACTGAGAGCTATAAACTGGGAGTTTTCTGCTGTCTCAACAATTCTTTAACCAATGCCTGGTGCAGAAGTGCAGAGGGCTGGCCTCTTTGCTGGGAAGCGGGGCAAACTCTAAGGTGTAACATCTTGATGCAGAGCTTTCCTCAGAATCAGGCTGCAGCTGGGGATTCCCTTGACTTCTTCCCCTCATCTGTCTGCCTTCCCATGTCTTTACTGGTTGTTCCTGGGAACACTTCCTTAACAATCTACTTCCTCCCAAATCTTAACCTCAGGCGCTAATTCTGGGAGGAATTGCCTTACCATGCTGTTAAGGGCTTAAATGCTTACATTCAGGAACACACAGTCTGGCACACCAACCCACAAACAGCCGAAATACTCTGGTCCTAAGTGCTCTCCAAAGGCTTGCATACAATACAGGTTAGAGGAAGGACTTTAGTTTCTGTATTTTCCCACTCTACCTGGTGTCTGAAGCGGGAAGGAAAAGAAGGAACAGAATCAAGCCATGGCCAAGGGGTTAATTCATGCCATCTCAATCTAGCTGTTAACTAGCAGGAGAAACAAGGCCAGGGGAGTTGTGTGTTGCAAGATTACACCACTGTAATGAGTGAAAACACAGACACAAACCCAGCACATCAGGTTCATCCTCAATACACTAGAGACAGAGAAAAGACCGTAAAAGACCCCAGAGAGAAACAGAAGTCCCACAAAGGCCAGGAAATATGACATCAGACTTCACATCAGCAATAATGGAAGAAAAATAACTTCAAACTCTAAGGAAAAAAAAAAAAGATTTAGGGCAAGATTACAGATTACCAAGAGGGGGAAAAATATGTACTAAGATGGACTAAAAAATTAAATTCCTGTATACCAGTTCTCCATAGGAGAAGAGGAAAGTATGTACAATACAGCAAAGGAAGAAATACAGCCCAGGAATCAAGGGAGGATGACAGCCACTACAAAGATGACAAATTGAGGCACGAGAGTTAAGCTGGTTACCCAGAAACAAGAAAATAACGAGCTCAAATTAGCTGTGTCAGTGAGTGACACTTGGGGAAAGAGCTGGGTAACAATTTGTTGTTTCATTATAAATCTTGGAGAAATACTTAAAATGGACATAGATAACGCTGATAAATGCTTCCCTGGTGGCTCAGTGGTAAAGAGTCTGCCTGCCAGTGCAGGAGACAGAAGTTTGATCCTTGGGTTAGGAAGATCCCCTGGAGAAGAAAATGGCAACTCACTGTAGTATTCTTGCCTGGGAAATCCCATGGACAGTGGGCTACAGTCCATGGGGTTGCAAAAGAGTCAGACATGACTTAAAGACTAAACTAAAAAAAACTTTGATAAAATAAAAATTGAGTTAAGGCCCCAAGTGATAACAAGTTAATGTTATACATACTCATTTATTCCTTAAAAAAAAAAAGTATTTACTATGAGTCAAGCATTTGCTAATTGTTGGATATATAACAGGTGAAAAATGTCCCTGTTTTGGTGTAACTTACATCCCAGTGAACATATTTGTGTGTGTATGTATCCAGGTATGTATATATGAATCTACCTATATATTTCTATATTTATATCTAGATCACAAACAGATTTCTAATACATCTTAGATTGTATAAGTAAAAATAACACAAATAATAACATAGGGCAGAAAATAATATTTAAGACTGAGTGATCAGGAAAGTTCCCTCTAAAAAAGGTGACAATTTAACAGAGATGTAAATGAAAGGAAGAAACGTACACTCAAACACATTGAGTTCAAGTTCCTCTGAGGTGTCAGCTAAAGAAGCAGACTCAACAGCAGGGTATACAAAGTGGAGCTTGGGAAGGAGTATTCTGGGTAAAAGGTATGGATTAAGGAGACCCTGGAACTGAGGTTTCAATGGAAGGACAGAGAAGTGTCAGAACCATGGCTTCCCCAGGTAGCTGCCGTGTTGCAGAGGGAGATGAGAGAGAAGAATGATGCCAACAGAAATAAACGTTGAGGGGAATGGCAAGGAGAATCAAGAAAGTTGTGTATGCCTAGACGCTCGGTTATGTCTGACTCTTTGTGACCCCATGGACCGTACGTAGCCCGCCAAGCTCCTCTGTCCTTGGGGTTCTCCAGGCAAGAACACTGCCGTGGGTTGCCATGCCCCCTCCAGGGGATCTTCCCAACCCAGGTGCCAAGCCAGGCCTCCTGCATTGCAGGCAGATTCTTTACTGATCAAGAAAGTTAGATCCTTAATATTTGTAATTAAGGTTGTCAGATCAGCAAATAAAATTATAGGATGCTGCTGTTGCTGGGAATGTAAAATGTTACAGTCACTCTGAAATATAGTTTGGTAGTTTCTCTGAAGACTAACATGAACTTATAATAGGACACAGCAACTGTACTTTTTGGTATTTATATCAAAGAGATGACAATTTATATTCTTGTAAATATTTTTGAAATGATATTTACAGGAGACTTATTTGTAAAAGTCAAACATCAGAAACAACCCAAATATCCTTCAGTGGGTGAATGGTTAAACAAACTATGGTACATCCATACCATGGAACACTATTCAGCAATAAAAATAGATGGACTATTGTTACACAACCTGAATGACTCTTAAGGAACTTATGCCACATAAAAGAAGTCAATCTCAAAAATTCTCTTTTTTGTTTGAAATTTACCCAAATAAAAAATACAGAATTTTTTTAAAAATAATCTTTCAGAAAATGGAACATTGGTATGGTGAACACTTTCAACTCAGTAAAAGTCATTGCTTTTATATTTTAGCAACTTTCTGTCTTAGCTCCTCCATGTGGTAGCAAAAAAATAACACTGATGAGAAGAGAGCATAATATCAGACTGTTTTGCTTTATACACGTAGATTCTGAGTGCTGTTTTTCAGTGTGGCAAAAGAGCAAAAGAAACAGTTATTTGTTCCATGGCCATGATAATGGCGGGTGCGGAATATTTTAAGTACTCAAGATTTTATCAATTATTTTTCTTCATAATTTCCAAGAGACAACATTCTTTTCAGCACACTCTGTTGTTGTTTTCTTTAGAAAGATCAGGCATTAGACCTTATCTAAATCCAAGTGTAAATCCCATACACAAGTATGTGCCTATGCTTTGAAAATCTGCAAAAAACTTTTTGTTTTTACTTATGAATAAATATTTTAATAGCAATGTACGTAATCTATAGGAAATTTAGAAGCTACAGAAAAATGTAACAATGAAAATAAGCATCAATTTCTTTCTCATAATCAAGTTAGTTATCATTGAAAATGTAATATGCTTTAAATTCATTGCAATAAAATTAGTCTGCCAATCAATCATCCAGTGATGGTATTAGGCAAACTTACACACACAAAAAAACAGAAAAAACCCTCTTAAATTACTGTATATCACTGATTCCCTTTTGGGAATTATTGTATGAATGTATTTGTGTGTTTGCATTTAAATTTTGGCTGCTGCTGCTGTTGCTGCTGCTAAGTCGCTTCAGTCGTGTCCGACTCTGTGTGGCCCCATAGACAGCAGCCCACCAGGCTCTGCCATCCCTGGGATTGTCCAGTTATTAAAAGGCTACTAGTTACTAAATTAATCCCAAATAATATGCCAAAGAATTGATACTTTTGAACTGTGGTGTTGGAGAAGACTCTTGAGAGTCCCTTGGATTGCAAGGAGATCCAACCAGTCCATCCTAAAGGAGATCAGCCTTGGGTGTTCTTTGGAAGGAATGATGCTAAAGCTGAAACTCCAGTACTCTGGCCACCTCATGCGAAGAGTTGATTCATTGGAAAAGACTCTGATGCTGGGAGGGATTGGGGGCAGGAGGAGAAGGGGATGACAGAGGATGAGATGGCTGGATGGCATCACTGACTCGATGGACATGAGTTTGAGTGACCTCCGGGAGTTGGTGATGGACAGGGAGGTCTGGCGTGCTGCGATTCATGGGGTCGCAAAGAGTCAGACATGACTGAGCGCCTGAACTGAACTGAACTGAAATAATATGCACAGATAAAAATGATATAAAACATAAAGGGACATTTAGAAGATATTAGACCATGAAAAGTAAGATGATAGTGATCTAAAAATGTCTTGTGCATTAGTCTATATGTTTAAAGGTATAACAATGTACCATATATTTTTCACAGATTTTACAAAACTATAAAATGTCTTTGGAAAATCATCAATAAAGACTTTGACAAATACTGAGCAAATTTTTATAGTCTAAAACTAATTATATTAATATATTCCATGCAAATATTTCAACCTATACATCTCTTTGTTCGGTGCATTTAGATACTTTGTAAATGTACTCATAGCAGATATTTTAATGGCAGCAGTTTGTTGAAATTAAAATCATAAAGCATCAGTAAACTCACTATTATATACAAAAATACTTACTTTATAGACTTTCAAAATTTGAATGCTATTAAGCTGTTTCATGTTTGGCCTAATACTTTCCAAAACTCCCGCAACTATTTTTCAATTAATTAAAATAATTAATTGGAAGGTTCTCTTCCAACTAATCTCAGAAGATGTCTGTAGTCATTTCTTCTAGTTATTTAATTGTATTCCATTATGCCTAAAATAAGCATTTTTTGGAAACGTGGAAGTTTGAAGATTACACATTCATTTTCAAATTTTACTTGAAATTGACATTTTTTCACTTGAACAGCTAGTTATTTTATGACTTGCTTCTCTGCCAGTAGAGAGCAGTGTTGGACATCATATAGACCCAACTATACTACCTGTTTTGCTTTCCCGAATGTTTTTAGTCATTCTATAAACATGAATACTGTAGGTTTTTTTTTTAAAATGCCAGGTAAACAAAATAATTAACTAAAGAGTCACTAAGTCTAGCTGCTGTGAAATCTGACACTATTTAACATATGAAAGAGCCTAAGTTATGACAAATACATGGAATACATGCTTTGTTTATATCACATTAAAACTTGCCCATTGTATGTAAAATAATATGCTCTATAGATAATTATTTTAAAATATTACAGAGAAATAATTTCCATTTTGTACATCATAGAAGCTTAATCTAACATCAAGGTTAATAAATAACCATTGGTAGCATAACAACCAATGGATATTCTAACTATATAGGGGGAAAAAAATGGGCTTCCCAGGTGGTATTTGTGGTAAATAACCCACCTGTCAATGCAGGAGACATACGAGATATGGGTTCAATCCCTGGGTTAGGAAGACCCCCTGGAGGGGGACCATTGCAACCCACTCTGGTATTTTTGCTTGGAGAATCTCATGGACAGAAGAACTTGGAGGGCTATAGTCCATAGGGTTGCAAAGAGTCAGACACGACTGAAGCGATTTAGCACAGAAAAAAATAAATGAGGATGTCACTATCTTTGTAACCAGGGTTGCAGGGACTCCAATAGGATGGGGCTAATTTTCTTGGTATTTACTTGACTGCATATGTGTAAAACAAAAAAAACAAAAAACCCCACAGTACTTAAACCTTCCAGCTACTCAACTGTACACAGTAGATAAGCCATATTTAATTTTATAGTCTTTATTTGGCTGACTTGCCATGTCACAGTGCCAAGCAATACAGGAAATGTCATTTTTAAAAAGCTCATCATAAAAGTCAATTGCTAAAAAAAGGTCAGAATCAATTGAATTTAAATCTATTATTTAATCTTCAAAACCACAATTCTAAAAAATAAAATAGATCCATGAAAAAAGAAAGGATATACTTTAAATACTCTAAAAGTTATCCTTTAAAGGATGGATAGGATTTAATAGAGGAAAAAAAAAAAACTATTGGTGTTAGTATTTAAAGGCTACATTTTAAATTTGATTTGATATTTATTCTCATTTTATTATAGGAACTTTCTATTAAGTTGCATCTTGTAATGTCTTCTTATTTTACATGAATATAGAGTGTATTATTTTAAGAGGCTCTTGCTTTCAAAACAAGATTTCCAAGTTTATGCCAAAACAAATCTACTTGCTATAAACAAGAAACAGCTCATTGTGCACTGTGGAAGGGTCTCTTAAATTAAGTTTTGAATCACATGGTCACAATAAGAAGTGGTGCGTTTTTGTCTTGTCCCAGAGACCCCTCGACAGTCAAATTTTCCTTCACATCTGAAGACTTAGACAGGTGGAGTGAAGGGCAGAACATTCATCTGTGTTGTTATAGACAGAAGTATTACTAATATAAAGACACCAACTTACACAGAAAACCAAAAGCATGGGCTTTGGATCCAGACAGGCTTTATAATCCATTTTCTCATTAGAGAACCACTTGATTGTGGACTGTGGAGATATTATCATTCAGCTCCCATTATTTTATAGATAATATAAACTGAGGACCAAGAAGGTAGTCACAAAGCTCTTCAGTAGCACAGCTAAGGTTAGGATTCTAGCTCTCTTAATTTTCAGACACATACTCTTCATTTTTGTTATTTTTACATAAAACAGAAACAGAATGAAAGATAATGAAAGATAATATAGTATGTTGCATATATATTACCCATTTGTGCTATATCCATTTGGCTAATTGTTTTATATTATAGTTTATTTTTTTATTTTAAGTTTTTATTTTTTAGTTTGTTTTGCTTTACAATACTGTATTCGTTTTGCTATACATTGACATGAATCAGCCACGAGTGTACATGAGCTCCTGTTCCCGACCCCCCTCCCCCCTCCCGCCCCACACCATCTCTCTGGATCATCCCCGCGCATCAGTCCTGAGGAGGTCAAAAATATTTGGTTGGCTTAATAGTTAGGTTACCTGAATTTCCTTTACCAATTATTTATTGTATTTCTCATTCATAAAATGGGGCTAACACACAGTATTTCTGTGGGAATTAAATGAGAAAATGCAATTAGTGACTGTAACAGAGTGAATATTCACTGAATCTATGCTTAGAAATTAAACAACAGTCATAACAAGAAAATAAGGAAGTCAAACCCACCCACAACAGATTATGAAGCAGAAAACCTACTTTAAGCCACTAGTAATCAGATTTTGGCTACAGAGGCCTTTCACGTAGTTGCAAAGAGTCGGACATGACTTAGCAACTGAAGAACAAACAACAACAGGGGCTATTAGAATTTTCACTAACCCATACAGAGGTGTATTTTTTCCTCAAAATGTTATTATTTTCAAACATTTATTCTTCTGAATTCTTATTGTAGTTTAATTGCAACACAATCAATTACATAAGGTGAGGTATGAGATTTTTAGGATATTTATGAAATATCGACTTGTGGATACCATTGCAGTAAGTGTTTATATTGCTTTTCAGGTATGCCAAGTACTTTTATTGCTAAATATATTCCTATTTTCTTTATTGTTTAGTGTAAATAAATTTTCTTGACTTATTGCTAGTATAGGAAACAGCTGCGTTTTGTTAACTTATGAAATTTTCTTTGTTTTTTCAGCTATACATATACACATTATTTTTAGAATTATTTTCCATTATAGGTTATTACAAGATATTGATTATAGTTCCCTGTGTTATACAGTAAACCTTTGTTGCTTGTTGGATATTTATTTTTTAAATTAGAACTCTAGCATTCTACTCGTACTAAGTCAAACAAGTGACTTACTAAATTTTCTTACTAAGTTTTATTAATTTTGAAAAATTTGCATCTACTAGAATGTAATTATCAATGAAGCAAGAATACACTTTATTTTCTTTCTTGATATTGTTACCAATTTTTCATTTTCCTTGCCTACAAAACCACGTTAAATAACAGTGATAACAAGGACCCATTTTTTATTCTTAATTTTCATGGGATTTAATTAAGCTTTTGGCAATACTTAAATAAGCCAAATATAATATAAAAGTAATACTGCTTATTATTCTGTGCTGTGTGCTGTGCTTAGTCGCTCAGTCGTGTTCAACTCTTTGCAAGCCTATGGACAGTAGCCTGCCAGGCTTTTCTGTCCATAGCGATTCTCCAGGCAAGAATACTGGAGTGGGTTGCCATACCATCCTCTAGGGGACCTTCCCAACCCAGGGATTGAACCCAGGTCTCCTGTTCTGCAGGCAGATTCTTTACCATCTGAGCCACCAGGAAAGCCTGCTTATTATTCTATTTTCTTTTTAAATTTCAATAACATAATTGCCCCCCAATTTTTTTGTGTTCCTGAACTCTGTCCAAAACAGAATATACTTATTTGGAGAAGGCCCTAACATTTCAAAGAACCCTCACATCTCTCCTGAGCTAAATTTATCTTTTTATCCCTTTTGGAGACAACATTTCTTAAAAAATCTAAATTCAAGAGCTTTTAAAGTATATCCTCCAATTAAAGGGATAACCTTCCCAATACTCCTTCCTCCTCCTCATCATTATTTCTATATTCTATTCCATTGAAAGAATATTTATTGTGTACCATCTATGTGTCAGTTTCTGTTCAAGACACCAGGGATTCAGCAGTGAACAAAACAGATCCAAATCCTTGACCTACTCATGGTACTATAGGCTACAGCCTTATCTTCAAAGCCCAGAGAGGGTGCCTATATTTTCCACAGGTTTTCCTTGATTCCACTCTATCTCCAGCCTCTTT
>SJYA01006473.1:22651-43081 GCA_006410615.1 Neotragus moschatus
CCCCCTCCCGCCCCACACCATCTCTCTGGATCATCCCCGCGCATCAGTCCTGAGGAGGTCAAAAATATTTGGTTGGCTTAATAGTTAGGTTACCTGAATTTCCTTTACCAATTATTTATTGTATTTCTCATTCATAAAATGGGGCTAACACACAGTATTTCTGTGGGAATTAAATGAGAAAATGCAATTAGTGACTGTAACAGAGTGAATATTCACTGAATCTATGCTTAGAAATTAAACAACAGTCATAACAAGAAAATAAGGAAGTCAAACCCACCCACAACAGATTATGAAGCAGAAAACCTACTTTAAGCCACTAGTAATCAGATTTTGGCTACAGAGGCCTTTCACGTAGTTGCAAAGAGTCGGACATGACTTAGCAACTGAAGAACAAACAACAACAGGGGCTATTAGAATTTTCACTAACCCATACAGAGGTGTATTTTTTCCTCAAAATGTTATTATTTTCAAACATTTATTCTTCTGAATTCTTATTGTAGTTTAATTGCAACACAATCAATTACATAAGGTGAGGTATGAGATTTTTAGGATATTTATGAAATATCGACTTGTGGATACCATTGCAGTAAGTGTTTATATTGCTTTTCAGGTATGCCAAGTACTTTTATTGCTAAATATATTCCTATTTTCTTTATTGTTTAGTGTAAATAAATTTTCTTGACTTATTGCTAGTATAGGAAACAGCTGCGTTTTGTTAACTTATGAAATTTTCTTTGTTTTTTCAGCTATACATATACACATTATTTTTAGAATTATTTTCCATTATAGGTTATTACAAGATATTGATTATAGTTCCCTGTGTTATACAGTAAACCTTTGTTGCTTGTTGGATATTTATTTTTTAAATTAGAACTCTAGCATTCTACTCGTACTAAGTCAAACAAGTGACTTACTAAATTTTCTTACTAAGTTTTATTAATTTTGAAAAATTTGCATCTACTAGAATGTAATTATCAATGAAGCAAGAATACACTTTATTTTCTTTCTTGATATTGTTACCAATTTTTCATTTTCCTTGCCTACAAAACCACGTTAAATAACAGTGATAACAAGGACCCATTTTTTATTCTTAATTTTCATGGGATTTAATTAAGCTTTTGGCAATACTTAAATAAGCCAAATATAATATAAAAGTAATACTGCTTATTATTCTGTGCTGTGTGCTGTGCTTAGTCGCTCAGTCGTGTTCAACTCTTTGCAAGCCTATGGACAGTAGCCTGCCAGGCTTTTCTGTCCATAGCGATTCTTCAGGCAAGAATACTGGAGTGGGTTGCCATACCATCCTCTAGGGGACCTTCCCAACCCAGGGATTGAACCCAGGTCTCCTGTTCTGCAGGCAGATTCTTTACCATCTGAGCCACCAGGAAAGCCTGCTTATTATTCTATTTTCTTTTTAAATTTCAATAACATAATTGCCCCCCAATTTTTTTGTGTTCCTGAACTCTGTCCAAAACAGAATATACTTATTTGGAGAAGGCCCTAACATTTCAAAGAACCCTCACATCTCTCCTGAGCTAAATTTATCTTTTTATCCCTTTTGGAGACAACATTTCTTAAAAAATCTAAATTCAAGAGCTTTTAAAGTATATCCTCCAATTAAAGGGATAACCTTCCCAATACTCCTTCCTCCTCCTCATCATTATTTCTATATTCTATTCCATTGAAAGAATATTTATTGTGTACCATCTATGTGTCAGTTTCTGTTCAAGACACCAGGGATTCAGCAGTGAACAAAACAGATCCAAATCCTTGACCTACTCATGGTACTATAGGCTACAGCCTTATCTTCAAAGCCCAGAGAGGGTGCCTATATTTTCCACAGGTTTTCCTTGATTCCACTCTATCTCCAGCCTCTTTACTCAACTGTAATCTAAATTGACTGCAATTAGAGAGCTTCCAAATCAATAATAATCGCCTCAGTGGAGTTTTCAGCCATGCCCACATGGCTTCTCGCAAGAAGACTTCATCCCAAGATGAGTAGAACTTCTTCACATGTAAATATCACAGACATGAAGGACCACAATAAAGGACTTTACTACTCAAATTGCTATCCTCCTGTTCTCTAGGAACAAAGGAAAATCTACTTTTTAGATATTCATAGGCTGTGCATAGCTCTTTCAAGTGAAAAATGAGTGTTGGCTAGTGATACTCTTGTAGTGCAGATTTCTTTCTTTCTCTCAGCAGACTTTCTGTCAGTGATTAACACGGCCTGATCAGTTTGGGAAGCACTGTTGACTGCAGATGTGCTGCGATGGTATGAGCAAGGAAGACTGGATCCTGCCTCCGTGAGGTTTTACCTCATAGATTTCAAACACATACAAGGAAAGACAGAGACAACAAAGAGAAAAACAAACAAACAAGAACCTGTAACCTGGAACAGATTGAAACAAGCTTAATGGCAGTGACTATCAGTGTACTATTCTATTACCTTTTATGGGAGGTGCCCAGAGTAAAAGCAGGCTCTGCACTCAGCAGGACTTTTTTTAAATCAAGAGCCATTCTTACTGAGAACCTACTATGTATCAGGCACTGTTCCAGATACTTCGATACAGTGATGCACAGAAAAGTCAAAGACCGTTATGGAAGTGGCTTTGTGGAGCCATGAAAAAGGGTCTTAGAACACCATGAACACTAGTTATGAATTCTGGCTCTGTCATTCATAGGTGTATGAGTCTTAACATCTCTCTGAGCAGCAGCGTCTTCTTTCATAAAATGCAGATAAATATTCCTATACTTATAAATGTTGTTGTTCAGGTTCTCAGTTGTGTCCAATTCTTTGCAACCCCATGGACTACAGCATGCCAGGCTTCCTCGTCCTTTGCCATCTCCTGGAGTTGCCTCAAAATCATGTCCACTGGGTCAGTGATGCCATCCAACTATCTCATCCTCTGTCATCCCCTTCTCCTCCTGCCTTCATCTTTCTCAGCATCAGTGTTTTTTCCAATGAGTCAGATCTTCGCATCAGTTGGCCAAAGTATTGTAGCTTCAGCTTCAGCGTTAGTCCTTCCAATCAATATTCAGGGTTGATTTCCTTTAGGATGAATTGGTTTGATCTCCTTGCAGTCCAATGGACTCCCAAGAGTCTTCTCCACCATCACAGTTTGAAAATATCAGTTCTTCAGTGCTCAGCCTTTTTTATGGTCCAACTATCACATCCGTACATGACTACTGGAAAAACCATAGCTTTGACTAGATGGACCTTTGTCAGAAAAGTAATGTCTCTGCTTTTTAATGCTGTCTAGGTTGATCATAGCTTTTCTTCCTAGGGGCAAACTGTTTGTTTGTTTTGTTTTAATTTCATGGCTACAGTCACCATCTGCAGTGATTTTGGAGCCGAAGAAAATAAAGTTTGTCACACTTCTGATCCATTGTTTCCCCATTTATTTGCCATGAAGTGATAAAACTTGATGTCATGACCTTAGTTTTTTGAATGTTGAGTTTTAAGCCAGTTTTTTCACTCTTCTATTTCACTTTCATCCAGAGGTTCTTTAGTTCCACTTTGCTTTCTGCCATAAGGGTGGAGTTATCTGCATATCTGAGGTTGTTGAAATTTCTCCTGGTAATCTTTATTCCAGCTTATGATTCATCCAGCTCAGCGTTACACATCATGTACTCTGCATATAAGTTAAATAAGCAGGGTGACGATATACAGCTTTGACATACTCCTTTCCCAATTTGGAACCTGTCCATTGTTCCATGTCTGGCTCTAACTGTTGCTTCTTGACCTGCATACAGGTTTCTCTGGAGACAAGTAAGGTGGAATGATATTCCCATGTTTTGAAGAATCTTTCATAGTTTGTTGTGATCCACACAGTGAAAGGGTTTAGCACAGTCAATAAAGCAGAAGTAGATGATTTTCTGGAATTCACTTCCTTTTTCTATGATCCAACGGATGTTGGCAATTTAATCTCTGGTTCCTCTGTCTTTTCTAAATCCAGGTTATACATCTGAAAGTTCTTGGTTTACATGCAGTTGAAGCCTAGCTTGAAGAATTTTGAGCATTACCTTGCTAGCATGTGAAATGAATGCAGTTGTGTGGTAGTTTGAATATTCTTTGCCATTGCCCTTCTTTGGGATTGGAATGAAAACTGACCTTTTCCAGTCCTGTTGAGTTTTCCAAATTTGTGGGCATATTGAATGCAGCATGTTGGCAGCATAATCTTTTAAGATTTGAAATAGCACAGCTGGAATCCAATCACCCTCACTAGCTTTGTTCATAGTTATGCTTCCTAAGGCCCACTTGACTTCACACTCCAAGATGTCTGGCTAGAGGTTAGTAAACACATCGTCACGATTATCCAGGTCATTAAGATCTTTTTTTGTGTGCATAGTTCTTCTGTGCATTGTTGCCACCTTTTCTTAATATCATTTGTTTCTGTTAGGTCCATACTGATTCTGTCCTTTATAGTGTCTTTCATTGCATGAAATGTTCCCTTGCCATCTCTAATTTTCTTGAAGAGATTTCTAGTCTTTCCCATTCTATTGTTTTCCTTTATTTCTTTGAGTCATTTGCTTAGGAAGACTTTCTTATCTCTCCTTGCTCTTCTTTGGAACTCTGCATTCAGATGGGTATATCTTTCCTTTTCTCCTTTGCCTTTCACTTTTCTTCTTTTCTCAGCTATTTGTTTGGCCTCCTCAGGCAGTCATTTTGTCTTTTGCATTTTTTTTTCTTGAGGATGGTTTTGATCTCTGCCTCCTGTACAATCTTACAAACATCCAGCCATAGTTCTTCAAGTACTCTATCAGATCTAATCCCTTGAATCTATTTGTCACTTCTATTGTATAATCTTAAATAATTTTATTTCGGTCATATCTGAATGGCCTGGTGGTTTTCCCTGCTTTCTTCAATTTAAGTCTGAATTTTGCAATAAGTATTTCATGATCTGAGCCACAGTCAGCTCCAGGTTTCATTTTTGCTGACTGTATAGAGCTTCTCTATCTTTGGCTGCAAAGAATATAATCAATCTGATTTTGGTATTGACCATCTAGTGATAACCATGTTGTTGGAAGAGAGTATTTGCTAAGACCAGTACATTCTCTTGGCAAAACTCTGTTAGCCTTTGCCCTGCTTCACTTTGTACTCTAAGGCCAAATTTGCCTGGTACTCCAATATCTCTTGACTTCCTACTTTTGCATTTCATTCCCTTATGATGAAAAGGACATATTTCTTTGGTGTTCTATAAGTTCTTGTAGGTCTTCATAAACCATTCAACTTCAGCTTCTTCAGAATTAGTGGTTGGGGCATAGACTTGGACTACTGTGATACTGAATGGTTTGCCTTGGAAACAAACTGAGGTCATTCTGTTGTTTTTCCTACTGTACCCAAGTACTGCATTTTGGACTCTTTTGTTGACTATGAAGGCTACTCCATTTCTTCTAAGGGATTTTTGCCCACAGTAGTAGATATAGTGGTCATATGAATTAAATTCTCCCATTCCCATCCATTTTATTTTGCTGATGGTCCACTAATTAGTTATAAATGAGTTATGAGCAAAAATTATATGGGTAAAGGGCCTGACACNGCTTTGCCTTGGAAACAAACTGAGGTGATTCTGTTGTTTTTCCTACTGTACCCAAGTACTGCATTTTGGACTCTTTTGTTGACTATGAAGGCTACTCCATTTCTTCTAAGGGATTTTTGCCCACAGTAGTAGATATAGTGGTCATATGAATTAAATTCTCCCATTCCCATCCATTTTATTTTGCTGATGGTCCACTAATTAGTTATAAATGAGTTATGAGCAAAAATTATATGGGTAAAGGGCCTGACACATAGTAGGCATTCAAAAAGTTTTTGCTCCATTTAACAAATGCTCCTACAGAGAAAGACAAATACTGTATGTTGTCACTTGTAGGTGGGAACTAAAAATACAATTAACTAGTGAATGTAACATAAGCAGACTCACAGATATAAACTAGTAGTTACCAATAGGAAAAGAGGGAGTGAAAAGGACAAACTACTGAGTGTGAGGCAGGCTCAAGGATGTACTGAACACCAGGGGGAATGTAGCCAATATTTTGTAAATGGAAAGTAGGCTTTAAAAATCGTATAAAAATAAATTTTTTAAATAGAAATATTTTGAAAATAGAAATGCTCCTGAATAGTACATAAGTACTGATTATCCTAAAGTAATGATGAACAACAGGGTTTGTGATAATTTTCAACAACAGTCAGGGTGGTTTTTTTTTTTTTTTTTTTCTTCTGATTTTACAGATTCAACATAATTCTATTAATAGACTTTAAATAAATCTGCTGGGAAGCTGATGACTCTGGATAATTAAGTGGCAGATGGGGAAATACAGATGCATCAAGCAGCCAACAATGGCAGGGTCCTGGCAATTCCTACTGGGAACCAGGAGAATGAGTGGGTCACCCTGAATTGGCATTGTCAGGGAGTCTGTTTGTGTAAGGAGTCTACCTTGCGATCAGATGCTGCTCTGAGGACATATGCTGTTTTATCTCATTAGCTAATAGCTTAATTCTCTCCTCCTTGTTTGTGAAAGTGAGCCACTATTCTGCTTCTATTATCACAACTCATTCTTCCTGCTTTTGTTACCGTTAGGTCAATCCTATATACTTCTAATTTAGCACGATAATCCAGTTTAATTTTTAAGTGTTTGCTTTTTTCTTTTTGAAAACAATTTTATTTAGTTTTAAAACTTGAAGTCAATTAGCATTAATTAGCACCAATTAGTCTTCACTGTAATGCTTAATTGGTTTGACTTGATCCTTGCTATATGCTGATTTTATTTGATTTTCCTTGGCCTTTAAAGGAATCAATTGTCACATATTCCTGGGTGGCTTTTGAGAGTATTTTTCAGTTGCCCTTTGAAAATTATAATCCTGGTATTAACAAAGACCTTTATGTTTTTATTGGAATACTTCTAAAACTTAATAACATGATCAGTGACTATAATTCCAAACTATATAAAAACTTCCCTTTATATATACATATTACATTGCAGTATATTACTTTTCTCAGAAAGAACTATATACATTTATATTTGCCATAAATATATTTGATTAACATATGAAATACTTAAATTTGCTAAATTCAGACTGCAAAACTGGTATTTGAGAAGAATGTTTACTTTATATGCAGTTCCATTATTAATATGACTAAAGTTTAAAGTTACTTATTTTTAATATATTTTCATTTCATTTATTTTATGATATGCCATTTCAATTCCTTGCCTATCAGACAATATATTACAATCCTGAGATTAGTTTGTTTTCATTTAAAAGCAATAAATGTTATTAAAATGTACAAATAAATGAACTGTTAACAAGGGTATAATAGCATTAAAATCATAGTTATTTACATCTCATTTCAGAGCTAATCTAGTATAAATTTCAAAATTATATGTGGCCGCAGTAGAAATTATGGATGCTGCTACATGTAAGAATTAGAAAACAAATGGTATTCTTTGTCCTCAACATTTACATTCTATTACTAAAGATTATCCAAAATCAGGAAGCATCACTCTATAAAGCCTTGCTCTTCCTTCCAAAAAGAATTTACTAAAAACTAAGAGTTGCTACAATTTAAACATGATTAATTCTTTATCTGAGAGTAGACAGCATTTCACACACTGGACACCATGGAGACGAGCCTTTTAAGTCTTTGATGACATCTCACTGAGGTTGGTGGGGCCTCAGTCACTAGAACCATCTCTCAAGCTTTGCCTGTAGAAACCCACCCAGCCAGCAGCCTACAGGAAGGAATGCAAAACGGGTGGTTGATAGGGAAAATGTCTTGAGAAGGGCAAGTAACTTTCTCTTATTCTCTCAACAGTCTTGTTAGCCTCTCCACAGAAATGACTTCTGGCTTGTTGCTCTAAAAACATTTCCTGGGAGAAGGAAGAAATTCAGATTATAGTTGGTTCTTCTGTACTTGGGTTGAATTTTCCATTTATTAGGATAGCAAATTTACCCAGTTACCATATATGCTGTGTGTAAAATACAAAACCTCATGTTAACACTGAAGTCAAGGGGCTTCAACTTTGTTCATTTTTATTGTCCTCAAAGATTGGCTGTTTACTTAATGATCAGGTCAAACTTTATTCTGCACAGTGATATAATGCCAGGAGAAATCTATGAATTCAATTTAACATCTGAATCTTGGGTCTGCTGTTACAAAGATTTTTGGTCAATCTATATTTCCCAATGTCAGTCTTTATAAAAAATGGTAGTGATATTTCTATATGGAGTCATTCTGAGGAATGCTGAAGATAACGAGAATACAGTACTTAGTATTTAACAGGTTTGTCTCACTTAATGAAGTAAGAGAATTGAAACTATTAAGTCAGAGAGTCTCTTTGAAATTAAACTGTTCCATACCACATGATCCAGATATATTATAGAAAACAGGCTTCCCTGGTAGCTCAGATGGAAAAGAATCGGCCTGCAATGCAGGAGCCCTGGGTTTGATCCCTGGGTTGAGAAGATCCCCTGGAGAAGGAAATGGCAACCCACTCCAGTATTCCTGCCTGGGGAATTCCATGGACAGAGGAGCCTGGTGGGCTACAGTCCATGGGGTCACAAAGAGGACACGCCTGAGCAACTAACATGCTCACTTTCACACCAGATGGCCCGGAGGTATTATAGAAAACAACTATAACCAATTAGCTTCTGGTTTTATCTACTACTTTGAAATTATATAAGTGTCAGTAAAAAGGCAAGAGTGTTTGTCATGCCAGTTCTCCCTGTCTATAGTTTTAATGCCTTTTAATGGCACCCCACTCCAGTACTCTTGCCTGGAAAATCCTATGGACGGAGGAGCCTGGTAGGCTACAGTCCATGGGGTCGCAAAGAGTCGGACACGAATGAACGACTTCAATGTCAATGTCAATGCCCAATATAATTTCAGGAGTTTAAGAAATGGGAATCTGATTTAAGCAAGTGTTCTATGTAGGTGGGCAGTGATCTCATTAATGAGGTCACGCAACTGCATGACCAATCAAATGGTACAAAAGAAGTTAGTCTGAGGTAACCAGAAACACACTGGTTCAGTAACTGTAGATTGGTTGAAGTCTGAAACTTGCCCTGTTAAATGACCCAGTGTGTGAAAGTCAAGGTATTTAGGAAATATATAAACTATCTCAATGCCTCTAATGTATATGTCTCAAGTCCAATACATACATAGATAGATGTATTTATTTGAGACCAAAGTATTTAACCCATTGGTTATGATTTTCTGTATGAATAGACTTGTACATTGATAATTCCATCTGCACCCAATGGGTGAATCTATCTAAGATGTTTAGTTATAGGCCATATCGAAAGATTTAGCATGCTATGACTTTTCTTGGGAATATTTGTTGACAGGGAGACCACTATCTTACAAAGACATCTGCTACTATACTAACCACTCTGTAAAATATTCTTCCTGTGTGTGCATGTGAAGTTGCTTCAGTCATGTCTGACTCTTTGTGATTATGTGGGCTGTTGCCCACCACCCAGGTTTCTCTGTCCATGGGATTCTTCAGACAAGAATACTGGAGTGGGTTGCCATGCCCTCCTCCAGGGGATCTTCCCAATCCAGAGACTGAATGCTTGTCTCTAGCATCTGCCTGCATTGGCAGGTGGGTTCTTGACCACTAGCACCTCCCAATATTCTTCCTAGTATAGAGTTATTTTGGCGAGAATGACAATGAAGCAGAAGCTAAAATACTGAAGGAATGAGGAAGTGACCTGGGGATTGTAGATGATTTCAACTAGCAGGGGAAGAGTGGCATAGTTTGATAGCTTGAGACTCAGAACTAGAGGGCTTTAGGGAGAAGGAAAGGCAAGTTCCTTGCCAGGCCAGGTGTTCTGGGAAGAGCTGTGTGGGAAAAAACATCACTTGTGGAAAGGGTTCAAGGTTGGCAAAGACAACGGGGGACTTAAAGTCTTCAGAAGAGAGCTCTTTTCCTTTGAGGGAAGAATAAGTAAAGTTCAGAGGAGAGGTGGAGGAAACAGGATTTTGCTGATGATTGATGTTGAGTTCCCAGAGAACCAGGCATAGTTCCTTCCTTGAAGGAAAACAACAACAACAACAATTTTTTTTTCATTTATTTAAAAAATAATTTTACTATGTCCAAAAATGTACTTAAAGTATCCAATAGAATTATAAAAGAGAGAAAGATGAAATAAACCAGAAAAAAATGAGCCAAGTGAAAAATAAAACAAGAATATAGAGTAGAAACAGGCTTGTAGTCAAAAACCACATAATCCTGTAAATTTGCTAAAAGTGGATCATACACTGGGCTTCAATTTCTTCAAGAGTAGTGTAAAGAAGCACCATCAGTTCACTATATGATTCACTGTTGACAAGGTAAAATAAAAACAGATGTGTTTTATACATAGGCTGACACTTTGAAATGTAACTAGATTAACAGGTGATTTCACTGGCAGAGTGTTTGATAGTTCATTAAATTTCAAATAGCTCACTAGATATTTGTTTTGTTTTTATAATAACTATGAATAAGAAAAATGACTTCACAGTTATTACTAGCTTTATCTCAACCCATCATCTTCTCTACTATGTTAAAGTGCATTGGAGAAATACCTATCACTTTCAGTCAAAATGGGATAAAACATTAACTACTTTTGCCTTTACATTCTGTCCTACATTGTCTAAATAACGTTTTTATAATTATTGTATCAGCATTTAATTTAGCCAACCATAAAATAATTCTTGACTGTGAAATGCATTTTGGGGGCACTGAAGGGTAAATACATAAGCAACTCAAACTCTACTTTAAAAATGATTCTCCTGGATGTGATTCTCACATCCAGTAGATCCAAGTTTTAAAAGTCTCAGTGAGTTTCTAAAGTCAAGTTTTCCAAATCGAAAATATACGAATCATGACATCTTGTCAGTTTTATTTTTCAGAGGATACATTCTTCTTACAGCTTTCCTTATCTCCACAGTGTTAATGTTGGAAGTTAGAAGTCATGTCATTTCCTTTTACAGTACTGGGTAGTGACAGCTGAATTATTTTTCCTACTTAGCTTTCATAAGTATTGTTGTTAGCGTTGTTTTTGAGACATTTTGTAGTACTAAATTAAGGGTGGTAATTATCAGGGGAAAAAATGTGTTGGGCCAATTATAACAACCATTCAAAAAAATATTTGTCAGTACTTTATTTTAATAAGTATATGTTAACATAAAGTTACATCCATAAAGTTAGGATATAGGTAGGTATAGACTTATGAAAATTATGAAATTTATAAAAATTAATTTAAATATACATCAATTAGTAAACCTTTACATTACATAGTATTATAAAAATAAACACGATGACAGCATTACTGATTCAGGGACTCATCAGGCATTAGCTGAGTAAATGTGCTCTCAGTTATTTGTAGAAATGATTCATTGAGTGGTTTATATGCAAAGCTCATGGTAGTTGTATTCATATCTACTTATGTTTACAGGAAAGGGAGATTTTCCAAGAAAACTCTAATAAACTGTCCTTTAAAACTCCTTCAAGAAGTTATGCTCTGCTGGAATTTTGAAATATTCAGTGATTAAATGAAATTCTTGCAGATGGCTAGGAAGTATAGAGAAATGGATGATTTATAACAGCTACTGTGTGTCATGTACTGTTTTCAATATAATACCTCAGTTAAGGGTAATGGAAACATTAGGAAATATTCCATACGTTTGTAGACTAAAAGCAGAAAATTGTCACCTTTACTAAGGCAATTATTATCTATTTCTACATAAATTAGATAATACCTTATGAGCATAATAAATAATTGACTCAAGCAAATTATTTTAGTGCTAATAACCAGCATGCCGTAGTGTCCTTGTTAAAACTGAGTATAAGTTCTAATTCTGACAAATTAGAAAATAAGTGTTCTAAAATGTATAGATAATCTTTTCTGAAGAATCCCTTTGCCAGCTAGGGGGAATCACACCAAATTAAATGCCTAATGAAACTCCTGCATCCATGGCCCATCAGTTGATGGAGTCCAGCTCTCTCTCCTCCTTCTCCTTCTTCTTACTGGCACTGGCCCAGGGTATAACCATCCATCCCACCCTCCAGCACCCTTCTCTACTCAAAGCCTCCCAAAATTGGTTCCTACGCTGTCAGGGCTTTCCTAAGTCCCGGAATTCTAATAAAGTATGAGTGGGCTGTCTATGAAATCAGGGCGAATGAATAACAAATGTACACTCTAAATAAAATGAAGGCTGTAAGTTGAGGGAGAGAAAAGTATGGTTTTAGAAAACCTGGTGCATCGGAGAAAGGGACATGATGAGCATCCAAGGCAAGGAAAAGCAGCCTGAGAGAAGGGGAGAAGGCAGCCTATGGACAGATCTTTCTGGAAGAACACAGTGACAAAAGGATAATTGTTCTTTTCTCTTCTGGTAATTTCTCAGGAATAAATTGCTAAAAACTATTCATCACAAATGATTCATCAGAAGAGTAGAAGCTTATCAAGGGATGAGATGCAAGACCTGCTTCTTCTCTAAAAAGAGACATTCTCTACTCACATAAAGACAAAGGGCTTCAAGTTCTAAGACCTGGCGGCATGGTATAATGATTAAAAGCTCACGCTTTAAAATCATGCTGTCCAAACCTGAGAACTCTGCTGATTAATAACTGTGTAACCATGGACAAGGTATTTAATTATTCTAAAGTTTAATTTCCTTACTTGTGGAATAGGAGCCATAACAGTAACCAAGTAAGTAACTATGTAGAGAGAATTGTTAAAACTACATACCTAACTCTTAGTACTGACATGAGGATAAAGACAGAATATGTGTCTAACAAGTTATAAGCAGCCACAAGATTAGTAGCATTACTATTACTGCTAAACGATGAGCTGATCAATCAGTGCAAACCAATGACCAAATCACTAACCCTTTCCCAATTTAATCAAAACTTGCAGGTGAGAGGATGCGAATTCAGGGAAAAGAAAGTTGGGAAAAACAAGGGTCATCATTGAGGGAGGGTAGAAGAGAAAAAAGAGGCGGGGAGGAGATTACTAAAACAAATGACTGCATAAATTGCAGTTCACCAAGTCTTGTTAATCATAGATGGCTATTCAGAAAATCTTGAGAGGGATGACTATACTCCCCAAGCACATCCAAGAACAGCTAAAGCAAAGTATTTCCAATGCACTGGAAATTTACTCATTATTTTAGCACAGTTTATTTTGTGATAAGACTTTGGTACCTGAAAGTTTTATTTATTCAGGTATCACTAGTACAACAGATCATTCAGGTATTGCAGTTTTCTTTTTATTCTCTCAGCTGTCAGCTTTGGCTGGTTTGAATGCTTATTAACACTGCCATAGCTGGTGTGCAACAGTGGAGGGAACTGAAACTAAAGCCATTGTTAGCTTTCCCTAAAGACTGGTAGGGAGCAAGGTGGACAGTATTGATTAAAATAGGCTTTATCTGTGTATTTCATTTGTTTTTTACAACTTGTATCTTTCAATACAAAGAAAATAACTTTCCCAGTGCTCCTCCAGTACACTGCAGTCAAAATATGGGTTGTTAGGCTCACCCTGGAAGAACTAAATCAGGATAAGTGAATAGGAAATCTTTATTTTTTATAAGCACATCAGTTTAAGAAATACNAAAATAGGCTTTATCTGTGTATTTCATTTGTTTTTTACAACTTGTATCTTTCAATACAAAGAAAATAACTTTCCCAGTGCTCCTCCAGTACACTGCAGTCAAAATATGGGTTGTTAGGCTCACCCTGGAAGAACTAAATCAGGATAAGTGAATAGGAAATCTTTATTTTTTATAAGCACATCAGTTTAAGAAATACTGATTGATTCTAAATAAACCCAAATAAGATTACTTCTGCATATTCAATGATGATGTTTCTTTGTGCCACAAAGCATTGTGACAGCTCTTAATCTGGTATGGGATATGTATGGCCTACTTACTAAAACACTATTTGCATTAAGGTAGTGCATAAAGGGCATGTGCAGGTTAAAAAATGGAGCAATAAAATAGCAAGCAGCAGCGTTCCCATGAAATAAAGCCTACAACTCTCAAGAGCAACTTTCTCTTTCCTTGTATATTTCTATGCAGGAGATTGTTTTAATGTAAAATTCAAAATAAAGAGGGTATATGTAATAATAAAAATATAATCTTTTTTTTTTAAAAAATATAAGATTAGTTATTCAGTATTTTGCCCTATTACTTCATTCCTGAAACTAGAAAAGGCATGTTGGAGAGGAAAATCTTTTATCTTTCAAATAGGTTAGAACCTAAAAGAACTCATCCGCACAGAAGACCAGGTTTTATTTCTTACATAAGTAACTTTAGCTCTCTGGTTGCATTCTTATCTATAAAATATAATAATATTAGTTCTGACTACCTCAGAGTAAGGCAAAAGCATAAACAAATGTAAAGCAGAAGAACCTGGCAGCAGAGACATGCCAGTTTGCAAAGGTATAGAGCCCACTATTTCAAATGGCATAGGTAACTTTGTAGTTCAAATTATAGTTCAAAAATGAATTGTTGATGCTTTTGATTACTTTTTAGACATTTCATCGTGAGGAGGATGAGGTGCATATACAACATAATATTGATGATTCTTGCTATTTACTTAGTACTTTGAAAGAAACTAGCTCATCATTCAGAAAATAAAAAATCAGGTTTCAAGATATTACTTATTTTAAAATGGAATGAAGATAGTCAGATTTAAAAGTTGGTACCATCTGTCCTTTGGTCTGTAAGACTTAAGTTCAAAGTATTTATATGTGGCTTATTTATATGAGTGTGTATATATGTGGGTACCTTTTGTACATGAGGTACATTTGTATACATGAGTTTGTGTGTGTGAATTTAACTTCAATTATTTCTGAAGTCAGTTAAAGATCCTTGGATTAAAGAGAAAATGTAATGGAAAGGGAATGTCTCTGACTCCATATGGTGGGAAGAAACCATAGTGATATTCTCAAGGCAAAATTCCTTCTCCACAGGAAGCCAGCTTTCACCTGATCTTCTGCAAGTGCCTTTGTTAACTGAGAAAAACATCCTCTCCTTTGATGGTATTGAAACTTGCAAACTGTAGTTTGTTCTAACATAAGTTCACAGCATGAGACAGATTTAAAAGCAGTTTCTGTTTGCTTTCCTATTTATAACAGATAGATTTCTGATAGAAATGATCAGAGCTTTTAAAATGCAAGATCACAGCACTAGTCTTTTAGTTGTTTGTGTTTACTGAGTGATCACAAAACACTACACTCAATATTCTGGGTTTTAAATCCTTTTTTTTTTTTTTTTTTGCATATCTCCAACCTAGATATTCCATAGGGCCTAAAATTCAATGTCTACAACCAAGAGATATCTCTGACCTTGAATTCATTATCCTCTCTCTCATGTTTGCATCTATCACTGCACTCCTCCCACCCAGGAATACAACTGAGAGATTATCTTTATAATTCCTTATCACCTATATATATGCATATGTATATGTATGTATATATATATTCTATATACATAGAGAGATTTTATATATAGATACATAGATTCTACAATATATATAGAGAGATATATTCTATAATACAATCATATGGGAGCCTTAGACTTTCTAAAATTAGCTATATTCTGGAATGTCTCTGGGAAGTTGTACATGATATTCCCTCTGATTGTAATAGCCACTTCACCTCAATCACTAAGATTATTTATGTTGGTTCTGGATCTCCATTAGGAAATCTTCCTTAACCCTTCCCCTGGATGCTCCTCAGTACAACTCAAGGTGCCATAGTGTATAAGACAATGAGCCAGCTGTACGCATATCACTGGGACGTGTAGAAGTCTGATAACTAAATTGTTGGCCAAGATAAGAACACAGTCTTCTGAAACCAAATTTTTTCCACATATGTTGGTGGCTCATAATCTGGAGATGAATCTTATGAGACTAACCAAAGACTCTAAAGAGGGATGTCTGGAAGCCTCTAGGACTCTTGATGATTTTGTGGGAATTCTTTCTCTTGCTGTGACATTTTCATCGCTTTAAAGCCTTACGTAAGTAAGGACATGCATGAAACCCAAGGGGTCTTGTGTGTCCTGATAACCATCCAACTTTGTGTAATCCTTGAAGACAGTCTCTTCCATGGGATTATGGAAGCATGTAGGGTTTCATACACCTGGAGTCTGGCACCTACTACATGCTAAAAAAGAAGGCCAAACCAGCTGGTAAACAACTGTAAACACTTGTGTCTTTTGTTGGTCAGGTACTCTGAAATAACAAAGTTGGCTCTCGGAACTGGCTTAAAAAAGATTGCTAATTTGTGCCCCAAAATAAAACCCACTATGGATATAATTATACACATCATCTATCACAAGGTGATTAATGATGAAACCAAAAACCAAATCATATGAACTTGTAATAACCCCATCAACTATTTTTTTTAATGACAAAGCTTTCCATTTTTATGCTGGTGGCCATTAAAAGCACCATTGAACTCACTTATTCAATTAATGTTCTTTTATTTGGATCATTTACTATAATGTAATATGAGTTTGCATTTTTGCAATTTTTATTATACTGGAAAACATATGGAAGGACATTATTTATGGTGGTAGTTTAGTGCTAAGTCATGTCCGACTCTTGCGATCCCGTGCACCGTAGTCTGCCAGGCTCCTCTGTCCATAGAATTTCCCAGGCAAGGATACTGGAGTGGGTTGCCACTTCCTTCTCCAAGGGATCTTCCGGACTCAGGAATTGAACCCAGGTCTCCTGCATTGCAGGAAGATTCTTTACTGACTGTGCTATGAGGGAATCCCAATTACTACCAAATAGATAAAAACTTTAAGCTAAATTTGTATAAGTGTCATTCATACAAGGAATGATACAGGTCTATGCTCCGTATCACATCTCTGCTATAAAATTTTTCTGTCTTACTTATTTTTCCAGGAAAGGACAGAAAATTCACTAATAATAACACCTTATTTATTTCTTTAAACTGCTATTACCTCATTTGCACAGAAACATATAAAATCATCTGTAAAATGCTACCCATATTTTAAAAAAATTATGTATTTGTTTCCTCCCTCTTTCTAAACATTTTTAATTAAATTTATTGACATGTTTCTCCTGGCAATATTCAATCTCATTCACTTTTTTCCAGCAATTTTTGTAGCATATTATTTGGACTGAATACTTGCAAATTAAAATAGCTTCTCTGCTCATTAAGACATCTTTGTTTTTGTCCCGTTACCTAGTCAGATGTTTGTGTGAGCAAGCCTGGAGTAATACCATTCTAATGAGCAATAAAACCAGACATGTAACCAAGTAAGTGGTGTGGTAATCCTTAGAAGTAAATGCAAAACCTGAGATAGATAGAGATCAAGTTTTAATTATTTAGGATTATAACCGGGGATCAGCTAAATGTAGATCAAATCCCTTCACTGCTCAGTGCTGATCAGGGTACCACTGCATATCTGAACCTGCAGAATCTGGGGTGAGATGTTTCACACTTCTCTGACTCTGTATCTCCTTGGAAGTAATTAACCATCCATCAGAACCTTGCTGCTTATCATTTGTAATTCCATCACAGATAAAATCTGTCTGAGAGACAGGGCAGGAAGACAGAGGGATTGTGCAAGTCTATTCAACTTGGTTCTAACATTTCATAACATTGAATCTTGGAATAGTCATGTTATTCAAATATGCAAAGAATCAGGGACTAATCTCCTAAAGAAAAGTGCTGTATTCTAAAAACTCCAATCTATGAATAACTCCAAACTGTGGAAACTATTTTCCATAGCAACAATGTTACGCCAAATCTGTCTTAAACCTAGGTATACCTGAAAGAAAGAAAATGGGAACGTTAATATTAAGTGAGCACCAACCATGTGCCAGGCACTATACAGATGACATGCTTTTTACCTAACACCAAAGCTTTATGAGGAAGGTATCATTTGCATTTTAGAGATGCAAAAACTGGGTTAAACACTAGCCTTGTTTTTACATTATAGATTTTGCTTGCAACTTATTTTTATGAGACTCCAAAGCCCAGTGCCCTTTTGATCACACCATACTGCCTCCCCAGATCCCAAACTATTGGTTCTGCTGTTCTACTAGCATAATGGCCCTTTAATCACCATATATATTTCTTTGAATAAGTGAATTTACTGCTGTATTTTGAAGAACATAAGCCATATTTTCTTCTCACTAGTCCTCTGAGCAACCTTTCCAGTAGAGCTGATGATTTCATTTTCTGGTTCCAAGGCATGTTTGCTGGGACTTAACAGACCCATAAGTTATGCTATTGAAATTTAATGATAAAAAATGAAGTCTCAAGCATCCATACAGAAAAAGGAAGACACCTTCTAGGGGACAAAGTGGGGTAGACTTAGATTCTCATTAGAGAATGAGGAAAGACTGCACAGCAGAGATTAATGTTCTGAAAGAAAGATCTAAAGGTGATAAGCAGGCATTCTCAAAGTGAAATGCCTTATGAAATACTGAAGTTATGAAGCCTCTTGAATAAACTTCTTGAAGAGGAAAATAAAATACACATTTCAGGAATAGAGAAGAAATGGTAAATGGAGTGTCCATAGTCTGAATTTATTTCAATTAGTAATTAAGATTAAACTACCAGGGGAATTGTATTTCAGAACGAAATGTGAATGTTGCAAATTCTGGCAAGTAAAACTGAAATAAGCACCAGAAACTGAGGAGTGGCACATGTGAGGTGGAGGAAATGAAGGAAGCTAGCCACCTCATTCAATGTACACATTATCAAAAACCACAATGTGCTGTTAAGGAAGAACATACGGATGGCAAACACTTAATGACTTTCATAATTGCCCTCCTTTAAACTTAGATCTTCCCTGATGGCTCAGATGGTAAATAATCTGCCTGCAAGGCAGGAGACCTGGCTTCAGTCCCTGGGTTGGGAAGATTCCCTGGAGGAGGGCATAACAACCCACTCCAGTATTCTTGCCTGGAGAATACCCACGGACAGAGGAATCTGGCAGTCCGTGGGGTCGCCGAGTCAGACACAACTGAGCGACTTAAGCACACAAAACCTTAGAGCAATCTTTTAGGAACTAATATCCCTCTTGGCAAAGATACACATATCGGAAATTTAGCAACTCTTTAGACTGACTTTTTTTTCTTCTGTTAAATTCAAATAAAGTTCAATGGGTTTTATTATAAAAGAGCTTGCATGTTAAAATTTCCTTCTTATACAATTAAGTCTTCATGTCTACTCATTTCCAGCCTTAATCTTCTTAATTATTTAACTATTTGTAGTTTAATGTTACAATTATATTATTTAATGTTGGTATTACAAATCATGCTAGCATTCTTGCCTGGAGAACTGCAGGACAGAAGAGCCTGGTGGGCTAAGTTCATGGGGTCTCAAAGAATTGGACATGACTGATTGACTAAATTGCAATAACAATTGCAGGCTGAAAAATAAATCTGAAGATTGCAATTAATAGTCTCAATCTCATTTGTGACAATTAGATAAAACATTAAATACTTAAAACGTTACTGGTATAGACTTGTTTATATACTGTTGAATATCATTTTTTAAAATCTTTTTATGTATTCTTGCATTTGTATTTGTTCAGAAAAAGATGTCTAGACTTCAGTTACTCAAAAATTAATACAGGGTTACTTTTGCCTGATAGGATTTTGAGCAGTGCATTTTGACATCTACGCTTCTGTGCTTTTCTGCACAGTTTAAATTTTAGTAACACATATCATGTTTACAAAATAACAAGGTTATTATTCTTAAAAAATAATACAGTGCAGACTTATAATGGGGACAATTACCTTTTCTATGCTTCATTCTGTGTTCTTTGTACTTTGAGATATATCTTTTCTCAGACTTTAGTTCCCAGTAGCCCTTTCTTTTACTGCTCTGCTATCACAACCATGCAAGTTACAGAGAAAGGAGGTGCTCCGATACAATTTAATATAAAGACTGAGATTGGAATCTACTTTTACTTTTTGAATATGATTTCTTAAAGGTTCAGAAAAATAAACAGTTTAGCTCCAGCAGGAAGGGAAAAAAAGAGAAGATGATATATAGTTTCTTGGAAACTGAAAAAAATAGGTACACAATAGGAAACCATTCTTAAATGTAAAAATCTGCATATCTGCTCTGGAGATCAAGTTTCCCACAGTTAATAAAATTAGAAGAAAGACAAAAATGACTTTAGTTTGATTTAAAATACATGTATTTATGTACATGTTTCTTAAGGGATGAAAGATTACTTCATCCAAATGTCTCTAAAATGTAAGAACACAATGAGCTGGTATCTTGGTTTGTAATCAGAAGAGATTTCATCTCTGAAATGAGTTGACTACTTTGCTTATCATGGCATCCAGTCCTATCACTTCATGGGAAATAGATGGGGGAACAGTGGAAACAATGTCAGACTTTATTTTTTTGGGCTCCAAAATCACTGCAGATGGTGACTGCAGCCA
>SJYA01006474.1:5011-20109 GCA_006410615.1 Neotragus moschatus
AGCGGACAGAGCGCTCCTCCACGTGTCCGCGTGCAGAGTCATGTCGCACATAGTTCGGGTTTATTTTCACCGGCCTTAGTGCAGAGAATTTGTATAGGTGTTGAATATAGCTTTTGCGTATTCACAGCCTTTTAACGCAAAGGCGGGTGCGACCGTACCCTTTTCTTCTTTGAATTCCTGTCGCTTTGACCGGTGAACGCAGGCTTGTCTGCGTCTGAAGGGTACGCTGTAGTGCCGGATTTAAATTCAGGCATGTTCGTAAGAGTCTTAATAGCTAGACGACTACAGCATCGCGGCGGTAGTGGCGTAGTAAGCAGTAGAGGCGCTACCGTTGCGGGCCTTAATTCTGGTTTTAATATAGCAGGCTAGCTTATGATGGTCGTTGGGAAATCATACAAGCAGACCATCACAACATAATGCCTTAGCCTTCGCTCTTGTCACTCTTCAGTGAGAGAAGGGACGTAACGCGTGAATAATCCTTCCGCGGGCTCACCTACAGAAACATTGTTGCGACGTCTTCTTGTTAAGATTCACAGATCATTTCGTCCCGCACACGCGTTGCCGCGACTCGAACGAAAGAGGCCGGATAAGTTAACGGGACACTCTATCGGTGGGAGCGACTGGCGGTGTGTATGAAGGGTGGGACGTACTCGGCGCAAGTTGCCGACTTGCGCCCACCTGGCATTCCTCTTTGAAGATCCATGGTTGCAATAATGACCACATAACGATGCAAACTGAAAAACCATTAAGACCTCTAGGCCAGAGTTGTCAGTAAGTTGTTAGAATGCATCATTGTAGCCGGCGTGAAGCCCGCAACATCCAAGGGCACCAAAGACCCGGTATTGCACCGAAGTTTCCTGCGTTCGACATCCATATTCCCACGAAGAAGTGACACAAATCCAACCAATTGTTCCTGATCTTCTACAGCGGGGCAGGATGTCGTCCGTTTACAAAATGAACCAAACTAATCCCTCCACCAACGAAGAACTGCCATGCAACACCACCGATGTAATCAACAGAAAGCTATCAATCCGTCAATCCTTCCCATGACAAGTGATGAGTCGGCCAGTGCTAAGTCAAATCAAGCCGTCGGCCGCGCTCATACGTGATGCTTTCGCAACTACCAATCTCCATCCTCCAATCTTTCTCTTTTCCGTCTTGGATTTCACGACCCCAGTTCCACTAGTCGAGGGAGATAAGGCGGCGGAAGTTTGCGGCGAGAGTCCTGGTCCTCCAGTCGTCGAACAGGGGGAGGCGGCCGTCGACGCCGAAGGTGACGATGCCTCTCGATCTGCCTCTCGGTCACCACGCCCTTTCGCGCTCCAACTAGTCAGTCCGCGTGCTCTTCTAAGCGCGCTTTCAAGCGTTAAACTAGGTGAAAACGCATAGCGGCCAGACCCAATAACACCGAGCCCACGACGCTTTGTGCCGTTCTGCATTTCTTCTTTCGAGTTTTTCTTCACACCCACCGGGACGACACTCTGAATGCCATGAGATGGATCTGCGTCAAGACGCCTACTCGAGCAAGTCTCCACCTCATTAGTACCGTTCTCTGATACCTGAAGAGGGGCCACATCAGGATTTGAGCGCCTCTCAGGCCCACGTTCGTTCGTCTTTCTTGGCAACCGCTGCAGTGCTGCCTTGTGTGGCTTTAGCAGGTTGTCGCCGGCCATCAATTTCGCGGGGAATAGCTCTCGAAAGACTCCTCCGCATCCTTTATTCTTTCTATTTCCTCTCTTAGTTTCCTTGTTTGAAGCTCCAGTTGCACTCGTCGAGCAGCTCAAGCCGCCCGGGCGTGCATTCATAACCGCCTCTTTGTCACCGGCCCCTCCTTGTTTTGTTGCATTGGCCAATTCGAGTGCCCTTTCAATGCGGCTCTGAAGGTCAGTAGTAGTCGTAAAAGGAGTTACTGGATAACGATGTGACCCAATGATGATGAAATTACCGTCCATTTCGTCGCAAGTTCCTCCCTTTCCAGACTTTTCCGCCACCAAGCGAATATTTTGTATGCCGGCGGACGCGCCCGCATCGGCAGATATGCTCGAGCCGCCGAGTGTGTCATCGTCGCCTCTCGTTTGTGCACAAGGGGGAGCCAACTGAGGAAAACCACCGTTCTTAGAAGGCTGTTCCTTATTCTCTGCCCGCGGCGGTGCGGCCTCCTGCCGTGACCTCGTTAAGTCGCTTGACGAAGCTGTCACGTAGTTAGGATCTTTCTTTGACGCAAGACGAGGGTCAGACTGGCAGTCTGACCCACTAGTAGGAAGATCGTACTTCGCCCTCTGATGCCCTAGGCTTCCAGGATACCCCATCACCGTCCCGTCACTCAGTATGCGAGGCGGTATAAGCGACCTCATAAAATCGCATGACCAATCGATCACGTAGTAAGGATCTTTCTCTGATGCAAGTTGAGGGTCATACTCACAATTAAACCGCAAATCATGGAGACGTTGCTCGAATATATCTTCTATTGGCCGCTTCGGTGCGAGATACGGATTCTGCGGGTTCTCGTACAACTTCTTACGTGGTCTTGGCTCTTTTTTGGGTACTTTCTTCTTCTCTGCTCTCTTGTATTCTCCAGTATCACTCTCCGAGAGAATTGAATCAGCAAAAGAATCCATTGAACCTCCTGCCTCCCGTGGGGTCCAGCGGGAAGAAGACGACGGCGTGTAGATTACATCTTCTGCCTCGAGAAATCCTACTAAGTCAGCATATGAGCTTCCGCTCACGGCTTGTGATTCTCGTGGAGGCCAACGGTACGAGGACGACGACGTGTAGCTTCCAGTTTTTGCCTTGGGGAATCCTGCCTTCTCAGCATGTGAACTTGCGCTCAAGCCTTTTGATGGCGGTGGAGGGCAACGGGACGACTGCGACGTGAAATTCGGCTCTATCTTGAAGAATATTACTCTGGGAGCATGTGCATATTGTTTCAGTCTGAATTGCTTGCCTGGTTTCGTGGATACGCGTGATAGAGCCTCCAAGCCATACGCGTGTCCCTCGATTCCATCTGGACGTGTCGCCACCTTGCGTGGTTTTTTTCCTCGTTTGCTCGCCCTCCCCCGAGCAGTCTTTGTGCGACGGTATGGAGCCGCGTCGAGAAGGCTGTTCGAGGAGTTTGCTGCACCTTCACTTTCCTGGAGGGCCAGACTCTCCGCCACTGGAGCATTTGTGACTAGGATTGCCCCTCCTGCTGGAGATGATTTTATCGCTGTCGAAGGTGATGTCAAGGCCGTCGGGGTGGCTACTGTTTCCTTTGCTTCCTCTGCGGTACGCACGCCGGGCACCGCTTCCCCGGCCGATGCTGGCACTCTAGTTTTCTGAATTTCGCCGGCTCGAATAGTTGGTGTCTTCGTAGACCTGCTCGTCGGACATCGCCTAGAGAAACTCCAAGGACCACGGTCCGCCTCTGCAGCAACACTGTGCCAGTCTACTTCGACAAGCGTGTCTGAATCACCGGCTGGGCGCCAAGAGGAAGCCCCTGTCCCACTCCTGCAGTCCAGGAGTGTGACCGCGTAGGCCAGAGGTGCACGTAGAAAGGAGGCTTCATGGCGAGAAGGCACTACGGCAGGTAAAGACAATGGGTGACGGACTCGCAGCACAGCACGAGCAGCCGTGCGGCTATCCTCGACTCCAAATGCCCGTGTAGGAAGCGCCGACCCGCACAGTGCACGAACAGGTTCAGAGTCATAGGTGAGTGCCCGAAGTGCAAAAGACAGAGGGCATAAAGCGTATGACGGTGACATATAGCAGGCACGTCGAACTTGACTGGCGTTTACAACAACGCTTTGCAAAGTTGTTTCTTTGTAGGTGCTAGATCTTACTTCCTCGATCCACGAAGAATACCCTAGCGGTGTCTGACGCTCCACGAGTCTGGTGGCGCAGGTCAGATGTACAGCAGAGAGAGACGATCCCCTGCGAAAAAGCGCTACGACGGAGAGAAATGATTCGGCGCGAAACAGCAAGGCAGCAGGATCACTTCCGCGGATGTCACCGAGAACAGCTACCTCTGTATAAAGCGTCCGTGTGCACAGCATTCGAACACCTCCCCTACAAAGACTTTCTGTCCAGAATTGCGTGCTAACTTCAGTATAGGGGATGCCATGCCAAGATGGGAAAGGTGAACGGCCGAATGTGTGCGACGGGGCCGTTATGTATCTCGTGATGTCGGGGCAGACGCCGCCAGAGCTGGGGGGTACTAGAACGGTACTGAGTGCTCGAAGTGGCGAGATAGACACGGAGGACGCGACTATTGACCATAAACAAGCGCCACTTCCGCCTCTGTGTTCGCGATTGTTGGCGAAAGTACGAGGTCGTCCGTTAAATGAGTCGAACAAGTAGACGGAGTAGTGCGCGCTCGAGAACAATTGCACCCTACTGTCCCCGTAGCCTCCAGTTACGGTGTGAGTACGAGACGAGCACGGGGCCGTGACCGCAGCGGGTGTCGGAGAAGGGCCGGCGCAGATCTGACAAGCACCTGAGTGACAAAAGACAAGCGCTCGAATCTGCAGAAAAACGCATTGCAGGTGGAGTCAGACGAACCTGCAGAGAAACGCATTGCAGGTGGAGTTAGACGAGGTTTCTGAGCCGTTGTCATCCCTGCAAAGACGTGGAAGGAAGCGTGGACGTACGAAAGCGGCTTACCCATCGACGGTCCCGTCCCGGCTGATGATTTTGTTCGAAATACCATGTTGCAGACCTCTCTACAACGCGCCCATAGTGCTTTGAGCCCTACCCCTAGAGCTACAAAGGGGAAACACCTGCAGCTGCTGTTCTCGGACTGCCTCGTGTGCTCTAGAGAAAGGGGCGTAGCTGTCTGCCATGCGCCCAGCAGGCGCAGGCCTTCCTGCAACCAGCGGATCAGCATGATGTGAACACCGGCGTAGGACAAATGTTAATTTCAAAGCTCTGTAGCGCTCAGCGGTTGTGGGAGGCGAAGAGTAGGAGAAATAGTGAAAGAGAGCTAGTAAAGGTCACTCTATTTATATACGTGTGTACACTCGGGTGTGTACACACGTATACAAATTGGTGCCAGATTGTGAATAGCTGAGATATTATAGAGGAGCATACACATATACATATATATATAGGGTTGCGTATGTCGTAGCCAAAGATTGTTCGAGATTGGGAGAGCTGCAAAGTCGTATACGCTGGGGGAAAACTGTTGCGAGAGCGGGGGCGCCGTTCAAAACACAAAAGGGAACGGCTGAAGGACCCCGACCCCAACTAAATGACCCCCGGCACATCTACCGAGAAGCGGGCCAGACCGACGAGCACGGCCGACCGGGGGGGAGTCGTATGCTCGCGATCGTACCCGCTAGCACAGGCGCGCCCATGCCTGCCTCCGCCAGCAAAAATCGAGAGGTGAGCTGCTGAACGGGCGCCCGTGCACGATACCGCTGGTAGACATTGGCACGTGAGATGGTGATGGACAAGCTTTCGGATACGGCTCTGTTGATGGAAAGCAGAAGGTGAGCTGCTGGAGAGGCGCGCGTGCGCGGATCCGCCGGTCCAAAGCACGGAAGTAACGCACGCCGCGCGCCTGCGCTGAAGTACTTTGCTGAAAAAGACGACTTACACGTACTCTGTTGACTCCGCGCAGATTAGCGGCACGTTCCACCAAGTCCACAAGTATGAGGGACGCCTCTCCCAGTTAGTTAGGGGACGCGCACCGTGGATGAAGCACACCACTGTACGAACAATTCCAGTGTAGCGCACGTACGTGCACAGGAGCAGACCGGCGGCTGTGTATTCGTCAGCCACGATCCCGGCTCGGAAGCGGACAGACGCCCAGCTTCTGATTGAGCGTGGCACTACTTCACATCAAGGATGCAGCACTGGAAGCACCACGGAGAGCGTATGCCTAGCCCATCGCCTCGGTGTGCCATGTCTTTGAATCGCTCCAACTTCACATTGCAAGAATCGCACCCGCGAGGTAATCAAGCCGTGGGTGCCGTGCTGTTGTCACCGCGCAGCGTCACTGCTCGAGGCTGCAGTCGGCCCTGACACGCTGTAGTACCAGGAGGATCTGCGTGCTATAGCAAGATTGGTAAGCTCTAAGGCGCACCCAATGCGAGATGGGAAGTACAATGGCACCTACGTGGAACCATTCTGCAGCTGTGACACGGATAAGGCTTCGCTTGCTGAGTCCTAACGGCCGCCTTGAGAGACGGGCACGAGCGCCCGCTTTCGCTGTTTGTTCGGCAGCGACCCCCAGTAGCGGCGCATCCTGCGGATGGCGCCGACAGGGAGGCGCCTGGGACACTCACAGCGAATGCAGCTCGCCACACTGATTCCACCACTCAGTACCCAGAGACTGGTCTAGCATCGACCGCGTCACAAGGCGCGTCATACATTCCGACGGGAGCGTATCGGGGAACTGCATTGGCCTAATGAGTTTAGGGTTCCCAGCAGTCGCAGTGCGGGTGGAACAAGAGACCGAGCGCGTCAAAGAAGCTCTCTTCGTGTTTTTCGCCTGGTCTAGTGAGTAGCTCCCCGGGGGCGGCTCTTTCTGGGGTACTCTGCGTGATGAATAACCTTCAGCTCAACAGCAGAGGTCACCTGCGAGGCTCAGCGCTATGTGGCTGTGATCACATCAGCCAGTGTGAGGGAGTGACGGATGATGAAAGGTGCTTGAGCCGTATACGGGTGTGGAACAGCGGCGGGTTCTCCTATTCAGAGCAAACTAGGGGTCTGCAAGATGATAGAGACACTCGGGCCTGAAAGTGTACCTGTGCAGCCGTTTGGGTGTGAGTCCCGCTATGTGTTCCAGTCTGTGTAGTAGCCTGGCACGCTGTAGTCGCGTTGTAAGGCTGCGACGGCCACCACCAGGAACTGCGGTGGTGCAGGCGCCACTTCCTCAAGTTGTCAGACAAGCAGACTATGTTGACGGCGGATGAACTCGTACCGTAGAGGCTTACTAGCGCTCGTAGCATCGCGTTAACGGCGTGGTGTTACTAGCGCACTCCATTTAGTCCTAAGTAGCACTGCTTACGTGACGCTTTCTTGAGAGCTTGTGTATGAATCCCTGACACGCCAGTGTGTCCTAGTCGGGCCGCCGACGACTCATGCACTAAAGAAGGCCAGCACTGAAAGAAGCTAAGGGGTATGAAGGTAGACCGGCGCCCTAACTACCCCTATGCCTGTTCTTTCATACCCAGGTTAATAATCTCACTGGGTCATCTGTGATGAACCCCGACCAATTCTGTGCCCTGCTGTTATCAGCCCGTGGTATATGTACCCGCAGGTGTGAGAGTGTTGGAAGGAGCACCGAACGCCGGACCTTAAATGTCTACAGCGGTGACACCCGCGTGAATGGTGAAGCCACAAACCGTGGCGGAGGTGCCGTCATTTGGCTTTTCCCGGCAAGCAAAGATGACGCCGACGCGGCGTCGAGACCCGAAACCACGCAGCAGTATACAGGTCATGGCCTGATTGAGGACCGGGTCATATAATGTTGTCTACACCTATGTATGAGGCCGCCGTGGACGGTGGATGAGACGGTGAACGGTGTTACGGACGGTCGCGGCAGTCGCTCTTGTACACAGTCATGAAAAGACAGGATTCTAGAGCGCCTGCCCGTGAGTCGACGACGGCGCACACGAAAAGAGGCGGGAAAGTGGCATTTCCGCAGGGGGTGCGTCGGAATATCGTCTCTTCTGTTACGATCCTCTGTGCCCATACAGCGTTTGTGCAACGCAGCATACCGTCGCGCTCTCGGGTTTTGTAAGTCCCGCTTCAGTGTCCTGCGACACGACCGTGACCAAGCGGTGCGACGTGTCAGAAAAGGTGTGCCTAGACAATTACGGAAACGCCGCGTCCTCAGCAATGATACGCTGTGAGAAGGCGCAGCCTGCTGCGCGCGTTTTCCTCTGTAGCAGTTGCTCACGAACAAATGATCTTGCGATCCCCGACGTCGACGCCACAGCCTGATACATATAAGTAGGCTCCCGCAGTGCGGCGGCACCGCGGACCGTGAATGACGCCCTCCGCCAGTCTCAGAGCGGAACAGGATATCCGGTAGCGAAAGTAGCACCAGAGACCGCATATAAAGCCATAAAGCGTGCGTCCTGGCAGTCGTAAGGTGCTTATTCGCCAAGCCTGCATTGAGAGAGAGATGGGGCGTCTACGGGTACACTCGAGCGGCAACCTCTTGCAGTCGACCCTCGACCCGTTCTCACCAAGGCAAATACTGCGATACCCCGTGCAGAAAGCAGCCCCGTGCGTAACGATTAGCGCAGCTACACGAGGGGTGCGTAGAAGAAGGCGTGAACGTCAGGCAGCTCTGCTCATTTACGAATGTGGAGTGGAAAATACAGGGTACGCGAAATATGAAGCCGGCGGCAGTCATAGAGAATGCGTGAAGAGGGGTAGTGCTTAGGAAGCACTGCTCACTGCAGTGCAACAGGCTGCACAACAGCAACCCCGAGGCGGTGTTTGATCACAGTGAAGCGCCGGTCTTGCGGTGCTCCTCCGTTTCTACTTTAATACCGAGTCCTGCGCTCCGTTTGTGCTTCGTCTCCGGCGGTGATCGAGCATTCGAAGGCCTCCGGTCTCCCAGCGCGCTCGACTCAGCTACGAATACTGACAACCGACAAGTTGCTTGGGAGTTCACGCGCCCATGGCTCGAAGCGGGAGAATTGCCGGAGGACTGCGACTCCGGGAAAGAGCAGGACACTGCAGCTTTCTCGAAGCTGTATATAGCACCCGTGTCACGGCAGCTGTGTCGACTCAAACGCGTGGACAAAACAAGTGCAGTTTGTTTTGCTGCAGCGTGAAACTCTGTTCAAAAGGCGCAAAAATGTTCAAGGGTCGACTGGTTCTGCTGGCAGGGCTGCTCAGCATTGGAAGATCTGGAGGCTGTCAAACCGAGGTTGCCACGACACCGACATTCTCCCTGTTAGTTCCTCTGCTGGGTACTGCGGAGCAAAGTAGCTGTCCGAAGTGATGTAGGGTATCCTGATGCAGTCATAAGCTCAAGTTGTTGCTGTTGGACCGCATGTCGAGCAGGTGCCTACAACCGACTCCTTTTCGGCTGCAGTTTTTGCGAGGTGGGTGGCCTCCGGGTGGGAGCAGGCAAAAGCTGCTCGCATCTCTCTGCCTCCTCTGCATTTCCTTCCAGTAGAGCGCCGCCTGGCGCATTTTATTTCGATGACGCCTAGGCGCACCAGCAGGGTGGACAGCGGGGAGAAGAAATCCCCGTTTGTTTTCAACGTTGATAACAAAGCTCTCAATCCCCCCGCTAGACGTGGTCATCATGCCTGTTTGTGGCTTGTAGGTCGCTGCCGTACACGACACGCCCTCACAGCAGCCATCGTGACCGCTTGGCGAACGACACCATGAATCTGCCCCCGCTACCATGTTTTGAGCGCCGAAAAGCAGCGCGCTCTTTCGTGGATCTCCGAGTCAAGGATGTCGCGAAACACATGCCAGTTGCCGGAGTCGCCGCATCGAGATGGAAAGTCTACTTCCCTACGGAGTCTATAGGCTGAGTGAAGAACGCCTCGTACTCATCTTTGACAGAATAAATCAGATAGGCAGAGAGAGCCCTCGTCTCCGCACTTGGCATGCACATGCCACTCTCAGCGGAAACACTCTCTTTCTTGAATCCCACGAGAAACTGCAATAGATATGGCGCCGCAGAGCAACATTGATATACCTTAGATCCTCACTGCGTCTCGCAGCACTAATACATATATATCTATAAATATACACACATATATATATATGATATGATAATAATGCAGGCAACGCGCGAGCGTATAGGAAGTCCAGCATGTTTTCGACGACCCGTAGGAGACCGTGTAACTCTAGCGAAAGCTGGCTCCCCTATTACATCTGTTCCCGCGAGTGCTAGCAGTCCAGGGGCCCTGGCTGAATGCGACACCCACCTTCTGCGGAACTGAGAGGCAAAAGGTGAATGCTCGGCGGTGCCGCGCGCCGCTGGCACGAAGCTGNCGACCCGTAGCAGACCGTGTAACTCTAGCGAAAGCTGGCTCCCCTATTACATCTGTTCCCGCGAGTGCTAGCAGTCCAGGGGCCCTGGCTGAATGCGACACCCACCTTCTGCGGAACTGAGAGGCAAAAGGTGAATGCTCGGCGGTGCCGCGCGCCGCTGGCACGAAGCTGCACGGCAGCAATTCCGCCGAGTTTCCAGCACAGTTGGTGCACACACATCACAGAAGTTTTCACACCAAGAATAAAATTACCGCGTCCTGCTGGGTTCTTGGTTGGCCTATATTCTCCCATTCAGCTTTTGTGGAGCTGCACACACGACAGGTGAAGTCTGGACTGCGGACAGCCGCAGCAGGAAGAGACAGCGTCATGCAGGGTGCTCTGTTGGCTTGTCCTCGCCCATGCAGGTCATCTGGAGCTGCACAGGTCACAGGTGCAGCCAGGACTACGCACAGTTGCGTCCATCTGCAAAAAACCCGAAACGGCGCTCGATTCGTCTGTAACATGCTTGCGAGAAAACGTAGAGAGCTAGGACTGAAAATCGAAACAGCTGCTGTATACGTGCGTGGTAAAGTAGGCAGGGCGTTATTGTGACCCTTGCCTGCTAACCGCACCTCCTGCACCGCGTTATTGGGTGTATGCAATAGAAAACCATCAGGGTCGCATTGTTCTGCACACTATGAGTCGCGGTCTACTCTTCCCTGAGTAAAGTATGCCCTTGATAATGCAGCGAAGATGTCATGGTCCCACATGTGTGCAAAGCATGTGATGCTATGGCCACGCCCTTCCATGCTAGCCACATGGCAATGTATGACGCGGCCGAGTGCTATCGAGTGTTCAAGGACACAAGGCTATGTGACTCCATCCGCGAAAAGTGCTATCAGAGAAATCCAGCGCCGTCTTTGCCCACATTCCGCCCAAGAAAGACGAGCGTCCATCGTTTCAGGTCAAGAAGATCATGACGATTAATGACAAGCTCAGTTGCACACTATGAGTCGCGGTCTACTCTTCCCTGGGTAAAGTATGCCCTTGATAATGCAGGGGAGACGACACGGTCCCACGTGTGTGCAAACCATTTGACGCTAGGGCCACGCCCTTCCTTGCTAGCCACGTGGCAAGGTATGACGCGCTCCCGAGTGCTATCGAGTCTCGAAGGACACGAAGCTATGTGGCACCGTCCGCAAAAAGTGCTATCAGAGAAATCCACCGCCCTCTTTGCCCACATTCCGCCTAAGAAAGACCAGCGTCCATCGTTTCAGGTCAAGAAGATCATGACGTCTAATGACAAGTTCAGTAACGTCCAAATAACGGCCTTCGGGGCAGCTTCTAATCAGCCTTGATAAACGAAACCGGCATCGTACATCCTCCTGCACACCACCTGTGGTGATGCAACCAGCAAGGGCCTCAGTCACGTTCAGGTAACGGGCTTTGGGGCAGATTCTAATCAGCCTTGATAAACGAAACCGGCATCATACAATCTCCTGCACGCCACCTGTCGTGATGCAGCCATCAAGGACCTCAGCTTTTGCCCCCTGTCAGAAAGCTCTTGCGCAGACTGGTTTACGCGTGAGGGAGCAGCGGCACCAGAGCGGCACACATACATGCTTGTGGTCAGGCGTAGAGCAACACGAACATTTCTGGGTTACCCCGTACGCGATCTGCTGCGTGGCTGCCGCCGAGTCAGTGCACTGCTGTGACAACGCGTCGAGTGTCTGATTCTGCCAGCAGGATGGCCCCTGGCAGCAAGCGTCGGAACAAATAGCGTGTGTAGCTTGCTGGGTTGCCGGATGCGGAACGCGTACACGGAAGCCGGCTGCCATGTTGTCGCGCATTATGCTCACCTGCGTAAAAAAGACTCATCATTTGGTTCTAGTAGCGAAGGCGGTTTCCAGTAATAAGAACACGCCTCAGTCTGAGTCGCTACCCTGCAGCTTTTCAGAAAAGAGACCTGAATCGTGGTATTCTGTGCAGGGGCCAGCACGGCAGCTCTTGCGGCACATGGGCGCGGTAGAGCATGCCAGGAGGTTTCTGTCTTCGCTGCAAGGCACGCTTCCGCTCGAGCCGCAGGCACAGGTTTGCTTCGTTACAGCAGGGGGCGCGCACCTTATGGCTGGTGCACCCAGCACTGTTCCTACTACCATCCTCTCGGGTTCTCATTATGGCGCTTGTGTCTTTGATGGTGTTGCTGGCACCTGCCGCTCCTGTTTCGTAGCTGCCGCTTCGCCTGCCAACGTTGCCGCGGCTGCTGTTGCTCGTGGTAACTAGACATCTTGGGAGAACTGCAGTTACGGCGGCGGGGCCGTCTCACGCCCAGCCCCTCGTGGTTGGAGCACGTCGACTATACCACGGGCCACAATTTGTTTCTAGCACGTTTGATTTCACCAGAAACTGTGCTATGTTCCGTACTAGCCAGAATAGCCATAACAGACTTCACGACGGTTCCGAATTCGCAGATGTCAGTCACACTGGCACCGCCCCCGTCGGTGGGCCACACGGTAAGGAGCCACGAAGGAGCGAGACGGCGCAAATGTGCGGCCACACATATCAGCAGACTTGTACTTCTAAACCAAGCAGCGGGAAGCCTACTGGCAGCCGAAGTGCAGACACCTCTTCTCGCAGCGTCACTGAGAAATCGAATTGTTCCGGTGGAAAGAACCGTGCTGACTGCTTGGCCCGGGCTGGCAGAAGTCGCTGAAGTGGGAGCGAGAGCTCGGCCTGAAGTAGCGGCACCTGCTCTCTAATAACAGGCGGCTGTGTAAATGTAGCGCCAGCGGGGCAGTAACGGTGGCGTGCTGCGAACTTACTGATTAGGACGAGCGAGGGGGAGTCAATTCATTCTCCGGCCAGCTTCCTCTCACAGTGATGCACGCCCACCACCCGGCAACTGCTTACGGCCTGCCGTGGGCAAACTGGCCTTTCCGGTGTACGAAAACCATCAGGAACGAAGTAAAGAACCGTGCTGACTGCCTGGCCCGGGCTGGCAGAAGTCGCTGGAGTGGGAGCGAGAGCTCGGCCTGAAGTAGCGGCACCTGCTCTCTGATAACAGGCGGCTGTGTAAATGTAGCGCCAGCGGGGCAGTAACGGTGGCGTTGTGCGAACTTACTGAATAGGACGAGCAAGGGGGAATCAATTCATTCTTCGGCCAGCTTTCTCTCAGAGGGATGCACGCCCGCCATCCGACAACAGCTTACGGCCCGCGGTGCGCCAACTGGCCTTCGTTCTGTTGTACGAACAGCAGCAGAACGAAGTAAAGACCCGTGCTGACTGCCTTGCCCGGGCTGGCAGAAGTCGCTGGAGTGAGAGCGAGAGCTCGGCCTGAAGTAGCGGCACCTGCTCTCTAATAACAGGCGGCTGTGTAAATGTAGCGCCAGCGGGGCAGTAACGGTGGCGTGCTGCGAACTTACTGATTAGGACGAGCGAGGGGGAATCAATTCATTCTCCGGCCAGCTTCCTCTCACAGTGATGCACGCCCACCACCCGGCAACTGCTTACGGCCTGCCGTGGGCAAACTGGCCTTTCCGGTGTACGAAAACCATCAGGAACGAAGTAAAGAACCGTGCTGACTGCCTGGCCCGGGCTGGCAGAAGTCGCTGGAGTGAGAGCGAGAGCTCGGCCTGAAGTAGCGGCACCTGCTCTCTAATAACAGGCGGCTGTGTAAATGTAGCGCCAGCGGGGCAGTAACGGTGGCGTGCTGCGAACTTACTGATTAGGACGAGCGAGGGGGAATCAATTCATTCTTCGGCCAGCTTTCTCTCAGAGTGATGCACGCCCACCACCCGGCAACTGCTTACGGCCCGCCGTGCGCAAACTGGCCCTTCTGGTGTACGAACACCAGCAGGAACGACATAGACTGGAGTTCTACCAAACGGAACATCAGCGGAGGCGAAGCGTCCGCGCCAGTGCTATGTCCTTCTCTTCGCAAATTGTTGGATTTGAGCAGTGAAGAATGGGGCAATGGTTTTTCAAAGCAGAAACAGGGCAGTGAAGAGGGTGTATGATAGGAAAACAGAGTACCATGAGAGCCTGATCAGTGGGCTTGCTCAGATTCCCCATGCACGCTTTTGTCAGCGGAAGCCCGCGGAGCACGAGAAGAGAAGAGCTGAAGGGCTTGCTTCAGCAAGCTGCAGTACAGGCGGTAGACGAAAGCGGGCAGGCCCTACCGGAGGCCTTCCCGTTCCTCCGTAATAGAACTGCCCCTGTAGGCCTGTATCCCGGAGCACATTGAAAGTTGTCGAGCCACGAGTTTACAAAGGTGGCGAGGCGGTGTGCCCGCCTGTCCCTGCAAAATATAAGTCCCCCCGTAGGTCTGTTTTCCACAGCCAACCAAAGCTTGTAGAGCCACCAGTCTTCCAAGATGACGACGCAGGTCCCCCTATAGGTCTGTTTCCCACAGCCGACTGAAGCTTGTAAAGCCACCAGTCTTCAGAGATGACGACGCAGGTCCCCCTGTAGGTCTGTTTTCCACAGCGAACTAAAGCTTGTAGAGCCACCAATCTTCAAAGATGACCACGCATGTCCCCCTGCAGGCCTGTTTTCCACAGCCAACTAAAGCGTGTAGAGCCACCAGTCTTCAAAGATGACGACGCAGCCTGGAGTCCCACTGACAGCATTGTGCCCCAGTGCTGGCGAGTAGACGTCGCAGAGCTGCACTGTGTGGGATCGAGTGGCAATCCACAGTGGAAGAAAGACGCTCCTGTGAGGCTGCAGAAAGCTACAGGTCATCCACGCGTTTATTGCCAAGTCATGGTGGCGACGCGGTCTGCCCGCCTGTCCCTGCGAAATAGGGGTCCCCCTGTAGGTCTGTTTTTCACAGCCAACTGAAACTTGTAGAGCCACCAATCTTTAAAGATGACGACGCAGCCTGGAGTCCCACTGACACCATTGTGCCCCAGTGCTGGCGAGTACTCGTCGGAGAGCTGCACTGTGTGTGACCACACAGTGGCAGTCCACAGGGGAAGACGCTTCTGTGAGGCTGCAGAAAGCTACAGGTCAGACACGCGTTTATTGCCAAGTCTTGAAAGGCTTCTTGCTGGCCTACGAAGTCCCGGAAGGCTTCTAGCTGGCCTACGACGAAATGACGTAGAAGTACATTTGTTGTACAGTAGCTCGAGACCCGTGAGTGTGTCTATCGTACAGCCGCTCGTCACCGC
>SJYA01006476.1:0-14211 GCA_006410615.1 Neotragus moschatus
ATGCCCCATTGTTGGCTGGTTGGCTGAGTAACATTTCTATACCATGGTCTTTATAAAGCTGCACAAACAGTGAGCTCTTGTGTTAATCCCCAATCAGCACCCCTACCCAGCAGATGGCCACGGCCCCCAGAGCTGCCTGAAACCCCAGACCCTGTGCTTCAGCACCACCAGGAAACAGCAGTCATTTGAGAAACCAGACTGAATGACTCAGGAAGTAAGGTGCCTTCCAGTGTCCCCTGGAGGAATCTTCAAATCTGCTGGGTCAAGAGAAATAGGGTGACTACCCTTTTCAGCCTTCTTTAACCCTCTCCCATCAGAGGAAGGGGGCCTTAGACACGCCTCCCCTTCCCCCCTGGGCTCTAAATTGCCTCCAAGCCCCTCATCCTCAGTGCTCCATAGAGTCCTGGCTTCAGGTGTTCTTTTACCGAACGACCTGCCCTAACTTCTTGAATGCCACGATGACAGACCCCAATTATCTTCCAGATGAGGAAGGCATTTTCAAGAGTGCCTGATGCAAGAGATTTACAAAGTTGGGGGCTCTTCTCTACATAAATCGTTCCACATGAGAATCTAAGTTCATAGACTTGGATGACCTATGCTTTTTTTCTTTCTCCAACAGGTGGGACCATCAAAAACATGAAGAAAATGTCTGACAGGTTATCCTTCTAACCAAAAGCAGCTAGGAATGTGCTTACCATCTGGTTGCGAAGAATCTCGAAAAATACTGGTAGGACAAATTGCTAAAAGTGCTTCTATGAATAGCGTGATGGTGAGTACTGATGGGATTATGCCAACATACACAGGGCCTTTGATTTTTTCACTAAAATGGCCCTTAAACATAAAGACAGTGTACTGATCCCTTTATAGTTCTGATTTTTCCTCCCTTTATCGTTTTTTCCAGTCTCTTGTAAATATACTACTTTATAATGAGACAACAATGCATCTATTACAGAGAGAAGCTACCGCAAACAAGAGTAGTTAGTAATATGCAAGCTGTTACTACGTAACATTAATTTCACAGCGTGCAGTTAGCCCCTAAAACACTTGGTTTATTTTGATATGATACACAGACTTTACAGAGAGCTCAATATAGCTTGGTGGGGGTGGGGGAGACAATTTTTTAAGGGGCTATAACTTCTTTCTTTAGTCCTGTAGGAGGTCACACAAAGAAATTATATGGAGCAAGACTGATTTTGGAGGATTCGTCTGTTCTTGATAGAGACTATCAAGATATCTTAGTGATAGCGCCAGGGAAATACACTCCACCCTCCCTCCCCTCCCCAGGGGGGCTTTCCAATGGTGGGTGTGGCCCAGCTGTGAGCAGCCAGGTGATTATGGTTTCGGGGAGGGAAATCCTCACACTCCCCAGACCTCCACTGTGGGAGGGAAAGCCAGGTGCAATGCGCAACACCCAAAAGAACATCAAGGGAATGCTCTCTGACATAACAAAACTGACACTTCCTTTAATGTCCTGTGGTCGACACAGGGAAAGTGATGACCAGAGACAGAGAGATGCAGAGGCAGATGAGATCGTCCTCAGGCAGATGTTCTGTCTCAAAAGAGAGTAGATTTCACAAGCTTGAAAGGCCCTTTTTTGACAACTAAGGCACCTGGCTCTTTGCAACAAGCATTAATCAGATGCTTTGTCTGGTGGAAGCAATGGTATTTTCAGCTAAGGATCCCAATCTCAGAGGCCATTTTCTCCCTTACTGCTGTCATCCAGTCTTGGAGAACATCCGGTCACATACAGACAGATGTCTGAGTCGTGCTCATTAGATCTGATAGAGCCAATTATGAATGAGGACCTTAAGCCAGGAAAAAGTTAAAATGTTAGTTCCTAGGATCATGCACAGCTCTCAGCCCTTGTAGCCCCGCCTCTGAATCCCAGGTGCTCCAGTGGAAATTAGTAAAGAGAGAAAGCAAAGAGTGTTAGGCTGCTGGAAAGGAAAGTGACCGTCACTTAAGGGGGAGAGAACGGTTATTACCTTTCACTGCAGGGCAGTTGACATGTGGACTGCTTGCCTTTGGTGCTGGCCATGGAGGAGAAGGACTGGCACTGCTCTCTGACCAGCCTAATGTTCAAAACCAGAGGGCGTTAGATCCTAGGGTAGAGCAGCCACGCTGTCTCGTCAGTTCCGTGTGGGGCACACACATGGCTCTCAGCCAGGATGGCCTCCAAAGAGAGAGGAGGCTGGTGTGCCGGGCCCTTTCTTCCATGTGCCTCATGTCTGCAATACGTTTCGGGGGAGAGTGGATATGTGTAATCCTGCCCACTTCAAAGGGGCTTCCCTGGTGACTCAGGTGGTAAAGAATCTGCCTGCAGTGCCGGAGGCTGGGGCTCGGTCCCTAGGTCGGGAAGATCCCCTGGAGAATGAACTGGAAACCCACTCCAGTGTTCTGGCCTGGAGAATTCCATAGACAGGGGAGCCTGGTGGGCTACAGTCCATGGGGTGGCAAAGAGTTGGACATGACTGAGTGACTAACAAACACCAACTTGAAAGTATGGAAAACTAGGGGGAAGACTGCAAATGAGAAACTGCTAAGGTTAAAGCATTCTTGGTTTCAATTTTATACCCATTTTTCTTACCAAGTGACATCATCTCACAGTCACACCAAAGATTATCAATAGTGTTCCTAGGAAATCAAGTGTCTTGTTTTTCTGTCACAAATGGGCACCGTCTGGGCCCATGTCACAAAAAGTGAGCACAGTTAAATGCAGTGACTGAATTAGTGAACGACTGGTCTTCTCTATTTCCAGTGTGACCCAGTTCATTTATTTTCCATACAGCTAAATTGTGAAGTTTAGTTAATACAGTTAATTGGCATCCCAGTCCAAATATATGAGAGAGAAGAATGTCCGTCTTAACTTGACGCCACGTCCTTATGATAGCATTGATCTTGTCTCACCCAGTGTTCTGAAGGGCCTTTGGGCTCTTCCTGTTGCTAATGATTAAGAGGTGTTCAGCGGTCCTGTTTTGTGGGGTGGGGAACAAGCCTAGTTCCTCCCAGCATTTACTGCCTGAGCTGGATGTCTCAGGATAACTCATTTAATGTAGAACTTTACCATATACTCCTTTGCACATCTGCTTTAATTCTTCATGTCTAAGTCCTGTCTTCTCCAAGAGACAAGAAACCATAATATCTAATGTGGTCCAGGTAGGTGTATTTGGACTGAGTCCACTGGTGATGCTCACTGTGAAACACAGACCATCAGATGATGCATCACTGTGGGCTCCGAAGGGTTAAAACCATATCCTTTCACTGGGATGCTCTGCTCACAGTGTCTTCTACAGAAAAAGTTTTGTCTCTGAGAAGGATGCTATGTTTGGATGGCAGAGTTCAGCTGTCACCAAGTCGGTGGCAGTGAAATCAACTTTGGGGGCAAGAAACTCACTTGGCATATGCTACAGAAATGAGAAAATGCAATGGTATTTGTTTACCCTATACTTAAGATTTGTAATAAGGGACCCACTTTAGAATCATAGTATCCTGATTAGCCTGGCGTGCTGCACTCCATGGGGTTGCCAAGAGTCGGACATGACTGAGTGACTTAACTGAACTGATATTGATTAGATGGTACTTTTGTCTCATCTCCTAGAGTTCTGAGCTCCTTGAAGGCAGGGACCGTGTTATTCATCTTTACATTCTTTAGGGCATTACCTGGGCACATGACGAGTGCTGAAATTAAGATAACCATCGAAGGACTCTTAAATCATGAGAACTACACTTATGAAACATTATTTTGAAGGATGGAAAAGCAGTGCTTGCCACTGGAGATGCCATAATACTCAAGGGTAGAATTGTTTCTTTTCAGGCAAGCAGCATACAAATAGAGGCTGTGTACATGTGCGCTCGGTCGTGTCTGACTCTCTGTAACTTCATGGGCTGTAGCTCATGAAGGCTCCTCTGTCCGTGGGATTTCCCAGGCAGGGATTCTGGAGTGGGTTGCCATTCCATTCTCCAGGGGATCTTCCCGACCCAGGGATCAAACCCATGTCTCCTGCAGCTCTGGCATTGGCAGGTGGATTCTTTACCACTGAGCACATTGAAAACCCTACGAAGACTAACCAAGGACAGATGAGACAGGCTGCCTGTCACCTATTTATTGGGTTTAAAATATTGAAAAAGTACATGGAGTTTAAAAAGTATTGCTATTGATTGGGATGGTACTCGAACACGTTGTTAACATAGTTCACAAACAGTAAAAAGCACCAGATTTTAAGGGAACTTTTTTGGAAGATGGAAATGTTCTCCCACTAGACTGTGGTGATGGCTACACAAATTTACCAGAAATCCTTGAACTGTTCCCCTACAATGGATGAATATCATGGTATGTAAATTATAGTTCAATAAAGCTCTTTTTAAAAAATGACCAGTATTTGGTGTAATCCAGGAGTAACATAACCTCCCTGGTTCCTAGAAAATTGGCCCATGGGCATTTTCCTTCCAAACCCTAATCACATAAATAGTGGTAAATGTGGAAAGTTAAAATCGCAGTCTCGTTGAGTGCCAAATAACACTGAAAGAGGTAGCATCTAACTGGGTCAATTTCATCTTTCCCTACAATCCTCTCCTGGACACTGAGGGTCAAGATCCACCTGTGCTCGGCAGAAACCTCACACAACCTTTCCGCAGTGCTAGCAGCCTGGCCTCTGTCTCTCAGGGCAGGGCTTCTCAAAGTGTGGTGCCTGCCCCAGCAGCTGGGACATCACCTACTGCATCAGAATCCCCGGGGTGGAGTCCAAGGAGCCGCAAACCCTCAGCAACCCTCACGCGAGTGTCGTGTGGGTGGCACCGCCACAGATGGTTCCCAAGGGGCTGCCAGGGCCCCCATCTTTGTCAGGACCAGGTTCAGCTGAAGCCAGAGCTGGGACAAGGAGCCACGCCCTCCTCGGAAACAGAGAGCACCCACTTCCCAGCTCCCACAGCTTTAAGCTCCTTGACCCCGTTGGGCTCTCTGAGTTCAGGGAGGCCCACGCTTCCAGGCAGAATCCAAAGGGATGCAGAGAAAAGGCAGGTGAGAGGTGTGGAAGGCCACCCCTCCCCCATCTCTAAATGCTGATACAGTGGGAACACGAGATAATTCTTCCCATTTCAAAAACATGCACAACGTTTGGCTCCAGTGGAAAAGAGTCAGGTTCAATCATTGTCTTTGTTCAGAGTATAAGATAGAACACATTCCTCAAGAAAGCAGAAACAAATGCACATGTCAAAACACAGACCGCCTCGCCGTATGTGATGGGCATATTCCTGAATGGTTATAAACAAACAAAATGTCTGTATATCAAGTCATATTTTTAGAGTCCCAGAAATACAAGTCATATTTTAAACCTTATCATTTAAATGATTGTAACGGCAGGCTCCTTTATAAAGACTGTGCCAAGTCGCTTCAGTTGTGTCTGACTCTTTGTGACCCCAAGGACTGTAGCTCGCCAGACTCCTCTGTCCGTGGGGATTCTCCAGGCAAGAATACTGAAGTGGGTTGCCATTTCCGTCTCCAAAAATCTTTGTGACCCCATGGACTATACAGTTCATGGAATTCTCCAGGACAGAATACTGAAGTCGGTAGCCTGTCCCTTCTCCAGGGGATCTTTCCAACCCAGGGATCGAACCCAGGTCTCCCGCATTGCAGGTGGATTCTTTACCAGATGAGCTACAAGGGAAGCCTTGTCTTTATAAAGACAATGTCTTCTAATTGGATCCCTTTGTAACTGTGGAGTTCTGAATATTGCTCACCTAAACACTCAGGACGGAGAAGGCAATGGCAGCCCACTCCAGTACTCTTGCCTGGAAAATCCCATGGATAGAGGAGCCGGTAGGCTGCAGTCCCTGGGGTCACTAAGAGTCGGACACAACTGAAGTGACTTAGCAAGCAAGCAAGCACTCAGGAACCGTAAGAGCGACGTGGAGAATCTACAGACGTGGGGGCTTCTCTGCTGCCAAGGACACGGAGGAGGAGGCACATAAACACACTGCCCCTTTGGGGACGAAGATGATGGACGATGGGGAAAGTGGGCCTCAGTTTCCCAAAGACACGGGGTGTCACTGGTCTTTTGTCCCAAATGTGAAGCAGAAACAGCCAGTTTGCCAAGTCACAATTTCTCTTCAGAACACCTATTAAGCATAAATCTAACAATCCAACCATTCGCACAGGAAGGGAGGAAATATTATGGTTGTGACCCCAGGTATATATGTATATATCGTCATTGTTGTTCAGTTACTAAGTCGTGTCTGACTCTTTTGCAACCCCGTGAACTGTTGCCTGCCAGGCTCTCTCTCCTTTGGATTTTCCCAGCAAGAGTCCTGCAGTGGGTTCCCATTTCCTTCTCCAGGGGATCTTTCCCAACCCAGGCACTGAACCCACATCTCACATCTCCTGCATTGGTAGGTGAATTCTTTACCACTGCACTGAGCCACCAGAGAAACCCATATATATATATTATAACCCATATATGTATATATTATAACCCATATATATATATATTATAACCCATATATATATATATTATAACCCATATATATATATTATAACCCATATATATATATATATTATAACCCATATATATATATATGTTTTAAGCAAATACTAAGCTGAGCTGCAGTTTCACTCTCTCTCATACGGCTTTGGGAATTCTTTAGGGGAGGGGTACCACTCGGGTAATTATGGATGGAATGCCAAGCCAGACTTCAAATGTCTTGGCTTCTGTCAGGGAAAAAATGCTGTTTACAGAGAACGCAGTGTTGCTAATATCCCTATAACTGCCATCAACTGCTCTTCAGCTGGTGTTTGTTGGCTAAGGCGTTTTTAACAGCAAGGTGTGGCTGGAAGGATGTCTTCCCCATCTCAGAGAAACTGTGTCAGGAGACAGGGTGGTGCAGGGTGGGGGCAGATGAGACTGGGAGCTCTCGGGGCAAGTTGACGAGCCTAGTTCTCGGTCCCTTTGATACGTCAACTGCGCGACGTATCAAAGGGAAACACGTATAAAATTTTACTGGAGCAATCCTGCCCCTTTCACTGACATAAGGGAAAATATAAATCAGTCAGAAATAATACTGGCCAGCTAGCGCAGCAAGTGAGGCCAAAGTAACACCAGCCAGGGTAGCACTTTAGCCTGAGTGGAATTTCACTGACTTGGAGAGCAAAAGGCCAGGCTGGGTTGGCGAGCAGAGCCCTGGGCGCTCTGGGACAGGGTTGGCCATGAAGGGGAATGTGGGAAGACCATGGCCGTGGTGGCCAGGCACCAGCCTGCCATCCACACCTGCTCTGAGCCCCAGTTTCCATGCTGGCAAAGGGTGGATAAAAATTCCTACCTCATTAGGTTGTTGCATGGATAAAATGGGAGCTCGTGGGTGAAACCAGGTGTACGGAGGCTAAAGAGTAGGCGCCCAATAAATCCAGTGATTCTGGGTTTCTGCTATCACTCAGCACACACGAGAACCAACCCCCGAGACTGTCTTCAGACCTTTTTCTCTTCAATTAGTGATGCCGTGTCAGCTGGATCTCTCCCTTCCTTCTTGTCTGCCATCCATCCATTCATCCATCAGCCCATCCACCCACGTGTCTTTCTGGAACATCGATTCCAGGCACTGAGCTATGTTTGGGAAATATGATGGCAACACACACACGGGCCCTGCCCGTGACAACGTAAAGCAAGACAGAAAATGCAGCCCATCTTACAATGAGGTGGAATGAGAGGAATGATTAAGTACTGGGTATAAAGGGAATGGAGAGCAGAAACAGCCCACACTGACTGCTGAGGGAGGCCCCTGGATGATATGCTGAACACGAGCACCTGAAGGGTGAGGAGTTAGCCAAGCAGAACATCAAGAGTGTGAAGTGGGCGGAATGCTCCGGGGGGAGGGGAGAGTCGGGTTCCCTGGAGTCCAGCTTAGACATGACACGTGGTCCCCAGCAGAACAATGTCATTAAGTCATGCTCAGTAAAGGTACGGGAGGTATGGGCAGTGATGATACCGGGGTCAGGCCCTAAAGGACCTCGGAAGCCAAGCTGAGGAGTTTAGTGTAGCTCATGTTTATTTATGCCAAGCTGAGGCTTTCCAGGTGGCTCAGTGGTAAAGAATTCACCTGCCAATGCAGGAGACCCGGGTTCAGTCCCTGGGTTGGGAAGATCCCCTGGAGGAGGAAATGGCAACCCACTCCAGTAGTCTTGCCTGAGAAATCCCATGGACAGAGGAGCCTGGTGAGCCACAGTCCATCAGGAAGCAGAAGAGTCTGACAGGACTCAGCAACTGAACAAAAGAGTTTAAACATTATGTGGACGGTAGATAAAACCACAACAACTCGGCCAGTCATGAGACCCTCTGGGGACCCTTCATGGGTAAATGAGGGTGGAGGAGATGGTCTCCGAGGTTCCTTCTGTGGACTAACAGAGGCACTTAAATTCTGCAAGAATTTAGCCAAGACCTGGGGATGAGCCGTAACAGGTTTAGAAAGTGCTGCGTCTTTGATGGAACAAATGAAAATGCCAGTGGCTCATACTCTCTGTTCAAATTATTTTTAAAATGCAGCCCACAGCTTTTTCTTTCACGTTATTCCATTTGAGGCCCGCAAATATCAGCTACCCAGAGCCAGGCTAAGCCAGAGACAGCAAGAGGTGAGCTCTGGTCAAGGAAAGGCGAATCTGAGATAAGCTTGACATAACATTGGCTTTAAGTGGAAACCCACCCAGATGGCAACAGCTGGATTAGCTGAAACAAAAGAACATCCAGAAGGAACAAAGGGGTGTATGTTTGTGAGATTCTGGAACAAGATGCCTAACTGTGGTTGGCAGGATCCTGAATTAAAAGATGTCCTGGTGGATTTATTTTGAGCAGATGGTTCTCTTTTCAGTATCAGCGTCTGTTTCTAAATTAAATCTTGACACTGGTGGGAATGGAGAAGAATGTTTAAGAAGGCCTGGCCGGGTCTCTGCCTCAGGCAGCACTTCTGGGTGGCCGCATCCTCCTCACTGGAAGAGACCTCAGGAAGGTGCAACTTCTCATCGCTGGGTGACACAGAAAACCCTGGCCCCTACCTATCATGCTGGCAACTTGAGAAACTCTTAGAAAGCTAAAATGGACTCCTTCACGTGTTCAGCACAACTTGATTCCTAAATGTAAGTTCCTTTGTTTTGCTCTTCTAGAGCTTGAAGTAGGTGGGGAAGGAAGGGATCATTGTTCTCTTACGAAATCCACTGCTCCCCTTTTCTGCTTCCCCAAGGCAACGGGAGGCCGAAGAGGAGAGGGAGACGGAGGAGAAGGGAGAGGTAAGAAGGGGAGAAGACTGAGGAGGTGCAGGGGGATGAGGGAGGCGGCAGTGCAGAGGGGGCAGAGAGAGGAAAGACCCCGAGGCGTCTGCGCCTGCGTCCAGCCAGCTGCCCACCTCTGTCCTGCGGACCCTCAGGCCCCGACGATGCAGCTCCGCCTGGTCCTCACAGAGAGCCACAGCGGTGGTGGCCAGACTGAGCAGGGACAGCGCGAGTCAACGCGGGCGACAGCAGGCACCGGCAAAGGCCGTGGACATAATCTCAAATTCACAGATTTGTTCTGGAACATCAGGCTGCTCCACTGGCTGGCTCAGTGGGTCAAGAATCTGCCTTCCATGCAGGAGACACAGGAGACAGGGGTTCGATCCCTGGATCAGGAAGATCCCCCGGAGAAGGGAATGGCAACCCACTCCAGTATTCTTGCCTGGAGAATCCCATGGACAGAAACGCCTGGTGGAGTACAGTCCATGGGGTCACAAGAGTCGGACGTGACTGAACTGAAGAACAACAGTAAAATTCTGGAACATCATCCAACTTCTGTGGCTGACACAACCTTTCCTTCCCACACCCACATCTCTCTTCCATGACTCTGTGGCTGCCTTGGTCCCTATATGCACCCGGGATGCCTAGGACCAAGGTTACAGTCATTACAACTCCGGCTCCTCTGGAAGCACCCAAGGCAAGGCCTGAGGGAGCCCGTCGGGGAATCACGTTTGCCAGCAGACATGTGGTACTTGGTGGCAACAGCACAGATTTGCGAAAAGCGTGAGTTCTGGAGTGTAGCGGCTCGGGCCCACAATCTGGCCTGCCTCCTACCAGAGGTCTAATCTGGGGCAAATTACTTACTCCCTGTTTCTCTGTTTCCCAGGCTGCAAGCTGGAGATGACGTCAGTGCTTGCCCGCCTGCCTGTCTGGGAAGGGTGTGGTGAGGATGGAATAACACACCTCAAGCACCTGCGGTGGTGCCTGACTCACTGCACGGGCCGTAAGGAGAGCTCGTTCTTGTTATTCGACCGTGAAAAAGGAAATCAGCGTTAGACTGCAGTGTCTCTGAAGTGGGGGCTAACCCAGGGATAAGAAGACATCTGTGGAAAAGTACAGAGCTCCTTCAGATAACTTGAGTCTCTCCTGAGAATCATTTAGTGAGTCTAATACCTAATATTGGGGCTTCCCTGGTGGCTCAGTGGTAAAGAATCCGCCTGCCAATGTAGGAGATGTGGGTTTGATGTCTGGTTCAGGAAGATCCTCTGAAGAAGGAAATGGCAACCCACCCCAATATTTTTGCCTCGAGAATCCCATGGACATAGGAACCTGGTGGGCTACAGTCCATAGGGTTGCAAAGAGCTGGACACAACTGAGCGACTAAGAGTGTGTGTGTGTGTGTGTGTGTGTGTGTACACACGCAAAGAAAACAGGATAACTCAGAGGTTACAAAATAACTCCTTTAACACTGATCCTGACAGAACCTCAGCAGAGGAAATGAAACTTTTGGCAGCCAGAATGGCTCTTGTAAATGGTAAACCAGATCTTGTCCATCCTTGGTCCAAGATGCTATGATGGTTCCTAAGTTCTTCCAACAGCTACAAGGCCTATATGACCCAGCTCATCTCCTTTCTGAGCACTTCTCCTTCTCCAGCCCCAGTGCTCCTCCTACAGACCCTCAACTGTATCAGGCACATCCTCCCTTTGGGCACAGGGGTTTCCCTGCCTAGATCTCCACATGGCTAATTCTCTGGCCTCCTGCGAGTCTCTGCTCAGACCTCATCTTAGTAAGAGTCCCATTTAGTTCTCTCCGTGACCTACTTTGCCATTCCCCCAACGACAGCTCTGGCTCTGCTTTTCCTTTTCTCCATATCATTGGAAACTTTCTGACCTACAATGTGATTTGCTTTTTCACTATGTTTTGTTGCTGCTGTTGCTCAGTCACTCAGTCGGGTCCGACTCTTTGCAACGTTATGGACTGCGGCACACCAGGCTTCCCTGTCCTTCACTATCTCCAGGAGTTTGCTCAAACTCATGTCCATTGAGTCAGTGATGCCATCCAACCATCTCATCCTCTGTCATCCCCTACTTCTCCTGCCCTCAATCTTTCCCAGCATCAGGGTCTTTTCTAATGAGGTGGCTCTTCACATCAGGTGACCGAAGTATTGGAGATTCAGCATCAGTCCTTCTAATGAATATTCAGAGTTGATTTCCTTCAGGATTGACTGGTTTGATCTCCTGGCTGTTCAAGGGACTTTAAAGAGTCTTCTCCAGCACCACAATTAACTCCTCTCCATTAGAATGTGAGTTCCCGGAAGGCAGAAGCCTTGCCTGTTTTGTTCTCAGGTGATTCCCCAGTGCCTGGTACCCAGAGGACTCAATACATATTTGCTGGACAAATGAGAATCTTGCTTCAGTGCAGTAGGGCGGCAACCTCCAGTGAAATTGTTTGCCTGAGACATAAATACCTTCCCTTTACAGTACCTCTTTCTCTTTCCGTAGTGCCAGCTTGCATCTCTCGTGCTATGTGACCAACTCCCTCCTCAGCCCCAAGTGTGGCTGTGGGCCTTTCTCTTGGCCGTGGGGCAAGGTTGAAGTGCCAAGCCCATGGCTGCTGCTCCTGTCTCAGCTCTTGGGTAGAGTTCCGGGGAAAGTGCTCTGGGCCTGAGCTGAGGTCTTGCTCCACTCACTCAGGAAGAGGATGTGAAGCTCTAAGTTCTCACTGTTGGCCCGAGGTACCCAGAGAGAGTGGCGCTCAGCCACCCCAGCTAAGGAGGCCACCACCGCTCCTGGCTGTAGCCGGCGCCCAGGTGTCTCCAAAGCTGGGGGCTCCGGGGCGGGAGGGGGGAGGGGCGTTCACCCTGCAGCACGGCTGGAGGGTCTCCAGCAGCCCTGAGCTTTGAGCTGTGGATCCCGTTCCAGCCCTGCCTCTCCCGACTCTCCCACGCCTTGTTAGCGCAGGTGGGTGGGGGTGAAACCTGGTCTCTGGCAACCTTGTTCATCTGGGGTTCCGGCAAAAGAGGTGGTGAAACTCGGGTGAGACTCAGGGCAGAGAAGTAGTTTTGGATTGCAGTTATCCCTCTCATCTCTAACCTCATTACTGAGAATAAACGAGACAGCTACAAAATAGGACTCAAAAAGGAAGATGAAAGGAAACACGTATTTCATAAAAAAGAGGAAAGATTTTCTTTTGGTCTTGCCCACCAACTTTTGCCACGTCCATGATCTCATCTCCAAAGACCTGAGTGTTTTTTTTTTTTAATAGCCCATAATTATTTAATCATTCCAGCTCTGCTGTTCTCAGCTCTAAGTGCCAGATAAACATGCTATTTATTAAGTAGATAACCTAAATTCATAGAAAAATCAAAACAATTTGAGAACTTCTGAACAGCGATTTTTGTCTTATAATTAAAACATGGAAAGAGCGAAAAAGCGTTCAGATACTAAAATGGTTTCCTTCTCAAGGTCTCTTTGTTTAGAAACTCCAACTTAAAAATTTAACTTTCAACCTGAGTGTTAGTTTCTGCACTTGAAATCAATCTGCTCTGCACATCAATAATTCTGAACCAGCATGTGAGCTGCTGGTGAGCTTTGGGGTACCTTGATCAGTGTGAAAACTCTGTTTCTGTTGGGCCATGTGCTTCAGGCAGAACAGGAATGGCTGAGCTGAGGGGCATACACAAGAATGGGGTGGGCCATGGTGGGAGAGGGAAAAAGCACTCAGAAAGCCCCATGTCTATGGGAATGTTGTCTCACATGTATATGGGAGAACTCAGCTAGGGCACTGGCCAGGCAGGAATGGCCACATGAATAGGCCATGAGTGGGAAGGCACTCTGATCTCTCAAGGGTGCCATGAAAAAATCTAAAATCAAAGTAAGACAGGAAGACTGAGGACCACCCCTCTAGCCTTTGATTAATAGGAAGTGTTACCGTGGAGAGAAAATTATGCAAAGAAGAGGATTTTAAACCCTAATACGTATCTTCAGGCTAGAATGTGATTCTGAAACTTCAGCTAAAGTCAATGGACATAAACGAAAAGACGAAAACAAAAAATAAGACACTGGATAGAAGATAAAAATCAGAAAACACAAAAAAGAAGATACAGAAAAAGAGTGTATCACCCCCGTACTGCACCCCCGCACCCCCCACCCCCCCACAGGGAGGGCGGGATGGCGGTGGGATTTTGGCCCAAGGAGCCACAGGAGGCGAGCCCCCAGGGGATTCGCTGTTCACCGGGACGTCAGGCAGCTGAGACTGAGCGCCTAGGCCTCAGGGGGCCTCCAACCCTGAGCAAACCCGAGAAGCTGCAGCCCTGTGTCCTGCACCTGCCAAATCCCGCGAGACGCCTGCCAGAGGCTTACCTGAGGCCACTGCTGCCTGCGCGGGCTCTGCCCTGAGAAGCAGTGCCCGACGCCCGTTCCCACGACTTGCAACACCATGGCAGTCAGGGCGGAAGGAGCCCCGCTGCTCACCGACTCCAGGTGCTTCTTCCAGGGGGCAGGTCGCCCTGAGGGCAGGACTGCGGTGCCCAGGGCTTGGCAGGTGGTGCCTGGCACAGAGCACAGCCTTCTGGCCTCCAGGAGGCTTGGATCCCTCTGCCTGGCCCTGGGGCAGTGGCATTGTCAGGAGGGAGCCCCGGGCCGGGAGATGAGGCTGGGGGACCTGAAGGGCGGCCCGGAGCTGGGCTGGAGGGGAGGTGAGGTCATTGGACGCCCCTGGGGGTCCCAGGAGCCCTTGAACTGGGCTGGCGGACTCAGTGGGGCTTCAGGCAGGAGGTCACATGGCAGCCGGGACAGATGTGCTGATTTCTAGGATGCGGTGGCCAGGCTCTCTCCCTAGTTGTGTGCTGTGGAGGAGGCCTTTCAAATAACCCTCAGGGGGCTTCCCTGGTGGCTCAGATGGTAAAGAATCTGCCTGCAATGCAGAGTTCAATCCTGGGTCGGGAAGATCCCTGGAGGCGGGC
>SJYA01006477.1:0-14492 GCA_006410615.1 Neotragus moschatus
GTTTGTTCGTAAGTCCAGCAAAGTTAGCCTAGGTATCCAACTCAGACAATCAGCTATTTGCTACTGTACTTTAGTAGGTTTATAATACTTCAAACACAGATAATACATAAAAAAACAAACACAAAAATAAGGAAACATCTTTAATCTCACAGCACCTTGAGAAACACTGTACAGTACCTTGAGAAACACTGTACAGTACCTTGAAAAGTGCAGTAATACAGCACAACAGCTGGCATATAGGGGATGGTACTGAGCAAACAGGCAAGAAGAGTTACTAACTAGAGGAGAGAAAGGAAGTGGGAGATGGTAGAGCTGAAGGATCATCAGCAATAGGAGACAGAGGAAAGGTTGCAATTTCACTCAAATGGTTGTTGATGCCGTGGATTCTGACTCCTTACTGTGATCCTTTGATACCTGTTTAGTAGCTTTTTCCCCCTCACCCCACTCCATGGATGGCAGGGTAGCACTGAATTCATTCTGAATGGCTGCTGCAACCTTCATGTACCATTTGGGTCTTGTGACTCAAAAACGGACAGCGCTTCCTCAAATAAAGAAAATCTCTTTACCATTTCCTGGATTCTGAATCTCTTCAGTTCTTCAGCTACTTCTTGTTCCTCTTGTCTCTCTTCACCCTGTCGCTGGGTCTCAGGTTCCTGGAGCAGTTCCAGTATCACCAGTGGTTTTATGCTTGCTTCTAGATATTCTGTAAATAAGTAGGGGAACAACTAGGCCATTCAGGTAAGACCTAAATCAAATCCCTCACGATTATACGGTGGAAATGACAAACAGATTCAAAGGATTAGATCTGATAGACAGAGTGCCTGAAGAACTATAGACAGAAGTTCGTAAAACTGTACAAGAGGCAGTAATCAAAGCCATCCCTCCAAAAAAGAAATGGAAAATGGCTGTCTGAGGAGGCCTTACAAATAAAGAAAACAGAAGTGAAAGGCAAAGGAGAAAAGGAAAGATATGCCCATCTGAACGCAGAATTCCAAAGAATAGCAAGGAGAGATAAGAAAGCCTTCTGAAGTGAGCAATGAAAAGAAATAGAGGAAAACAACAGAATTGGAAAGTCTAGAGATCTCTTCAAGAAAATTAGAGATACCAGGGAATATTTCATGCAAAGGTGGGCATAAAGGACAGAAACTGTATGGACCTAACAGAAGCAGGAGATGTTAAGAAAAGGTGGCAAGAACATAGAAGAACTATACAAAAAAGATCTTACTGACCCAGACAGCCATGATGGTGTGATCACTCTCCTAGAGCCAGATATTTTGGAGTGTGAATTCAAGTGGGCCTTAGGAAGCATCACTACGAACAAAGTTAGTGGAGGTGATGGAATTCCAACTGAGCTATTTCAAATCCTCAAAGATGATGCTGTGAAAGTGCTGTACTCAACATGCCAGCAAATTTGGAAAATTCAGCATTGGCTACAGGACTGGAAAATGTTGGTTCTCATTCCAACCCCAAGAAAGGCAATGCCAAGGAATGCTCAAACTACTGCACAATTAGACTCATTTCACATGCTAGCAAAATAATGCTCAAAATTCTCCATGCTAGATTTCAACAGTATGTGAACCAAGAACTTCCAGATGTTCAAGCTAGACTTAGAAAAGCAGAGGAACCAGGGATCAACTTGCCAACATTCGTTGAATCATAAAAAAAGCAAGTGAGCTCCAGAAAAATATGTACTTCCGCTTCATTGACTACACTAAAACCTTTGACTGTATGGATCACAACGAATTGTTGAAAATTCTGAAAGAGATGGGAATGCTAGACCACCGCAGCTGCCTCCTGAGAAACCTGTAGGCAGGTCAAGAAGCAACAGTTAGAAACAGATATGGAACCACAGACTGGTTCCAAATTGGGAAAGGAGTATGTCAAGGCTTTATATTGTCACCCTGCTTATTTAACTTATATGCACAGTACATCATGGGAAATGCCAGGCTGGATGAAACACAAACTGGACTCAAGATTGCTGGGAGAAATATCAGTAACCTCAGATGACACCACCCTTATGGAAGAAAGAGAAGAGGAACTAAAGATCCTCTTGATGAAGGTGAAAAAGGAGAGTGAAAAATCTGGCTTAAAAATCATTTAAAAAATGAAGATCATGGCATCTAGTCCCATCACTTCATGGCAAATAGATGGAGAAACAATGGAAACAGTGACAGACTTTATTTTCTTGGGCTCCAAAATCTCTGCAGATGGTGACTGCAGCCACGAATTTAAAAGATGCTTACTTCTTTGAAAAAAAAGTTACAAACAACCTAGATAGCATAATAAAAAGCAGAGACATTGCTGACATATGGCCATCTAGTTAAAGCTATGGCTTTTTTTCAGTAGTCTTATATGGATGTGAGAGTTAAACCATAAAGTGCTGAAGAATTGATTTTTTAGAACTGTGGTGTTGGAGAAAACTCTTGAGAGTCCTTTGGACTGCAAGAAGATCAAACCAGTCAAACCTAAAAGAAATCAGTCCTGAATATTCGTTGGAAGGAATGATGCTGAAACTCCAATACTTTGGCCACCTGATATGAAGAGCTGACTCATTAGAAAAGATCCTGATTCTGGGAAAGATTGAAGGCAGGAANTTTATTTTCTTGGACTCCAAAATCTCTGCAGATGGTGACTGCAGCCACGAATTTAAAAGATGCTTACTTCTTTGAAACAAAGTTACAAACAACCTAGATAGCTTAATAAAAAGCAGAGACATTGCTGACAAAGGTTCATCTAGTTAAAGCTCTGGTTTTTTTTCAGTAGTCTTATATGGATGTGAGAGTTAAACCATAAAGTGCTGAAGAATTGATGTTTTAGAACTGTGGTGTTGGAGAAAACTCTTGAGAGTCCTTTGGACTGCAAGAAGATCAAACCAGTCAAACCTAAAAGAAATCAGTCCTGAATATTCGTTGGAAGGAATGATGCTGAAACTCCAATACNTTTTAGAACTGTGGTGTTGGAGAAAACTCTTGAGAGTCCTTTGGACTGCAAGAAGATCAAACCAGTCAAACCTAAAAGAAATCAGTCCTGAATATTCATTGGAAGGAATGATGCTGAAACTCCAATACTTTGGCCACCTGATATGAAGAGCTGACTCATTAGAAAAGATCCTGATTCTGGGAAAGATTGAAGGCAGGAAGAGAAGGGGAAACAGAATGAGATTGTTGGATGGCATCACTGACTCAATGGACATGAAACAGAGCAAGCTCCATTAGATGGTAAAGGATGGGACGTCTGGCATGCTGCAGTCCGTGAGGTAGCAAAAGACGCAGACACAACTGAGCAACTGAACAACAACTCCTGTATGCTATACAGTACTGTAAGGTAAATTAAAAAACAAAACAAAAACACAGCCACTCGTAGAGGATTCGTACACATGATAATGTATGCCAGACATACGAACTAACTGATTGGACAAGATAATTGTGATTAGACAAGAGAAACATGGTCTCATCTTTGAACGTTTGCAATCTGAAGGTTCATGGGTAGGGGACTTATTATTAAGATTAGTTCAATTACTGTTTTGTGATAGTAACAAGGAAGTAGCACAAAACCATCATACAATGTTTCTTCTAAGTTATTACTGTAACTTGGGGAACGGTTTCATCTCACGGACTAACCAGTTCCAACAAAGTAAAAATGCTGGTCATTTCTGACATCCTGCCTCCCTTATCTCTTTGTTGGTGGATTCTCACAAGCATCAACCGGCCTCTGAGTTCCCTGGGACTATGTGGTGCATTTATTCATTATTCATTCTGTTCTGTGCTCTCTGTTGTACAAAATCTAGTCTTATTGCCATGGGAATAGCAGTTCAAAGACAAGAACCTCTTCAGTTCATTTCAGTCATTTCCACAGTTAGTGTGGTGGCAGGTTGATTCTGGCTTTGATGGTGATGAAAAGGAAAAGAGGCACTCATTTAATAAAGTGACTCTTCTCTGCTCAACTTTCTTTACCTCTTTTTGTGCCTCAAATTTAGCAAATGAAACATTCATTCTCAGAGATAACCTGAAATACAAGGTTAGCTGTCACATGCATGATTGATTCTAAACATATGCTCAAGTCCTTCCTATCAGGCTGAACCCAGGACAACAAAACACGCTGTAAAAAAGACTTTCCTGTCATCAGCAGCTACACTGTCATCTTTGACTTAACTCTCAGATTGTAAGCAAGCAGCTGCTGGCAAGAGATCACAAACAAAGCCAATCTGTGTCTGTTTCCCACATGTCTTGCCAGGGAATGAGTCTCTCTGAGTTGTCATTCCCCTTCATCCTCTCTAGACTTTGACTTTCTGTCCCCTCCTCCCAGCCATATTCAGTTTCCTAGTGTCCATTTGTGCATCCATCTGCCCCTCTCTGGTTTCTGCGGTTGAGCAACGAGTCATGGAAACTACTAAAGACCTGTCTCTCCCGATTTATCCACCGACCGTATCCTGTTATGTGTCTGTCTTTCAGCTGCCCTTGGGTCACAATATGCTTTTCCCTTCACCTACTTCAGTGCTATTCCTCTTGTTTAAATTTTCTTTCTTTGAAATCTCCAGCCCTCACCTCCATTTCTAATTTAATTTTTTTTAATTTCTTTTTTTTGCTAAGAGATAGTGTCTCCCTTTCTTATGACCTGAATAATGATTGCTGCTAAGTTGCTTCAGTCGTGTCCAACTCTGTGCGATCCCATAGACGGCAGCCCACCAGGTTCCCCTGTCCCTGGGATTCTCCAGGCAAGAACACTGGAGTGGGTTGCCATTTCCTTCTCCAATGCAGGAAAGTGAAAAGTGAAAGNAAATCTCCAGCCCTCACCTCCATTTCTAATTTAATTTTTTTTAATTTCTTTTTTTTGCTAAGAGATAGTGTCTCCCTTTCTTATGACCTGAATAATGATTGCTGCTAAGTTGCTTCAGTCGTGTCCAACTCTGTGCGATCCCATAGACGGCAGCCCACCAGGTTCCCCTGTCCCTGGGATTCTCCAGGCAAGAACACTGGAGTGGGTTGCCATTTCCTTCTCCAATGCAGGAAAGTGAAAAGTGAAAGTGAACTTGCTCAGTCATGTCCGACTCTTAGCAACCCCATGGACTGGAGCCCACCAGGCTCCTCCATCCATGGGATTTTCCAGGCAAGAGTACTGAAGTGGGATGCCATTGCCTTCTCCGAGTAATGGTACAAGGTGCTAACTTTAATTAGTGCTAATCAGTATTTCAAACCCATTTGGTCATAAGGTCATTCTTCTGTCTCCCAAATAGCAGCAGGATATAGTACAGATTTTCAGAGTTTATGTACAAAATTGGATTTCCAATTCATTTTGGAATCATGCTATTTTCTAATTTGGTGATGTCTGCTGTTGCTGTTAAGTCGCTTCAGTCATGTCTGATTCTGTGCGACCCCATAGATGGCAGCCCACCAGGCTCCCCCGTCCCTGGGATTCTCCAGGCAAGAACACTGGAGTGGGGTGCCATTGCCTATATCCAATTTGTAGGACTGATCTCCCAATAGCTTAAATTGAATGTCACTGGGATATTGGCTAAGTGCCAGTTCAAATGTGACATGGGTTGGAAAACCACAACCTGTGATCAAAGCTGGCCTGGCATATGCTTTTGTAAATAAAGTTTTATTGACACACAGTCACATTTGTTTGTTTATGGATTATCTGTGACTCCTTTCACACTTTAGAGACTGTGCCCTGCAAAGCCTGAAATATTTTCTATCTGACTCTTTAAAAAAATGTTCAAGCACTTGTAGACCATCCCACACACCAGGTCTGGAAAATGTCTCTGGTTACATTTCCAGGCAAAGTTTATCAGATATTTAGTCTGATATTTGAAAATCTCTTTTCCCTCAATTTGTGAAAATCACATGTCACATCCTAACTCATAGGAAAGGCTAGATTATTTTCAGAGATACCACAAAGGTATTTGGCATACAAATGGGTTGCCAGATAAAATACACAAGTCACNGCCATGGCCTGTAGCCTGCCAGGCTTCTCTGTTCATGGGATTCTCCAGGCAAGAATAGTGGCTGTCTCTTATACACATCTAGATGTGTATAAGAGACAGCTCATAGGAAAGGCTAGATTATTTTCAGAGATACCACAAAGGTATTTGGCATACAAATGGGTTGCCAGATAAAATACACAAGACACTAAGGTAAACTGGAACTTCAGAAGAATTACAAATAGTTTTTTGGCATATGTATGTTCTAAATATTGTATGAGGACATACTTATACTGAAAGTTTACTTATTTCTCTGAAATCCAAATTTAACTGGACAGCTTGTGCTTTTATTTACTAAATCTGATAGCCTTCTCTTTATAAGGATGAAAGAAAGAACAACTGAATAGATGTTGAAGCAGCATCCACAGGGCACCTTGTGAAGCTTCTAGTTCATTAGCACCTTCTGATATATTGTCTGGCCAAATTTCATAGCTCTCCAGTTTATATTCATGTTTAGNTTTTATTTACTAAATCTGATAGCCTTCTCTTTATAAGGATGAAAGAAAGAACAACTGAATAGATGTTGAAGCAGCATCCACAGGGCACCTTGTGAAGCTTCTAGTTCATTAGCACCTTCTGATATATTGTCTGGCCAAATTTCATAGCTCTCCAGTTTATATTCATGTTTAGAATGAATATTGAGAGGTTTCAGTCTTTAAACCCAGGGGTTTGGCACAAGTGGTCTGCTTTCTGACCCTGTAACTCATGCTGTTTATTGGCAGTTTAAAAATTTAATTGTCTGTCACCTTTTAGGGGTAAGAGCAATTTTTCAATACAGATTGAAGTGAAATTATGCTGTACAACTTCCTATGTTTGATTTAGTCAGAAGGGGAGAGCAACAGAAAGTTTGCAAAGTAAAGACAGAATTCACAAGAGTCTAGTTCTAATAATGATCCATCTGTAAGGAACAGTGTTAGAGGTTTAAACTGTAATTCAGAAATGCTGGAAAAAGCAGTTTGTTAAGTGAAAGAAAACAAGATTAGTTAAACAGAAAAGTAATATATTGACAAATTCTATATTAGAAACAAGCTTTTGCTTAGGAGTACCTCAGACCATTTAATAGCATTTAACGGACTCCTGGGATGTTTTTCCTTCTCATACCAATTTTACTTTTCTAGCTGATTTGCATGTAAGAAAACGTATGTGTATACAATGATCAGTGGTTTGATCCCAATTGAAGTCATTACTAATTTGCTGAGTGATTTTAAGTCAATAACTGCATGGTTTTGCTTCTACATTTCTCATCTGAAGAATCTACATTAGAAGGATTTGAAGTTTCTTACTAGGTCTAAACCGACTTCTATTACATTCCTGTGCATATTATATTAGACTGTGATGTCTAGAACATGTCTAAAATACCAAAATTATCAAATGAAATGTGAAAACAGGCCCCAAATTCAGGAAATATGACAGCACCAGTAGGTAGGCTCTATAGATGAGACTGAAGGAAGGAAAAGTGAAAGAGTTAGTCGCTCAGTAGTGTCTGACTCTTTGAGACCCCGTGGACTCATGGACCCCTCTGTCCATGAAATTCTTCAGAAAAGAATATGGCAAGAATGGATTGTCAGTCCCTTCTCTAGGGGATCTTCCCCACCCAGAGAACAAACCCAGGTCTCCTGCACTGTGGGCAGACTCCTTACTGTCTGAGCCCCAAGGAAGCCCCAACAGATGAGATTGGTCATAGTGGTGGTTTAGTTGCTCAGTCGTGTNGCAAGAATGGATTGTCAGTCCCTTCTCTAGGGGATCTTCCCCACCCAGAGAACAAACCCAGGTCTCCTGCACTGTGGGCAGACTCCTTACTGTCTGAGCCCCAAGGAAGCCCCAACAGATGAGATTGGTCATAGTGGTGGTTTAGTTGCTCAGTCGTGTCTAACTCTTCACAACCCCATGGACTGTAGCCCTCCAGGCTCCTCTGTCCATGGAATTCTCCAGGCAAGAATAGTGGAGTGGGTTGCCATTTCCTTCTCCAACAGATGAGACTGGTTCCCATCAAATTAGAACAGATCTGTTTAAATTAGATGGAACACTGGTTTAATATATTAAATTGGCTTACTTTTAACATATGTTCATGTAATATTTGTATTCCTGAAATTCTATTCTTCTCTTTATAACTATTTTGGCTTTCTGTCAATTTGTAAAAGTTTAAGAGAGAATTTTAATTGATAGTAATTTCCACTACATTGTACCTTGTTTGAAAGTGAGTGCCATATAAAGAAAAATCTGTCTTCTGTGGGGTGTGGTATTAGTAATCTATTAGATATAAAAAATACACATGAAGTCATGTTAAAGACTGGAGGGGAAATAAATGACCCAGTATGCTTATTCAGGAATTGTTATTTAAGATAATACCACTACAACTGTAGAGATGATGATGTGTGTTTTGCATCATAAACATTTTAAAAAATATATATAAACCTATGAAAGTGAAAAGAGTATGTAAATCTGCTAAGTTAGCTTATATGTCTGCTAATACTCCCCTTTTAAAGATAAATTTTTAATTTGAAACATTACCAATAGGATAAAATTGTCTCTGCCACTAGCCTAATTTTTCTCTCTTCACCCCCCTCCTTTGAGATAAGTAGTACTATCGGTTTTGTGTGACCCCATAGACGGCAGCCCACCAGGCTCCCCCATCCCTGGGATTCTCCAGGCAAGAACACTGGAGTGGGTTACCATTTCCTTCGCCAGAGCAGGAAAGTGAAAAATGAAAATGAAGTAACTCAGTCGTGTCCGACTCTTAGTGGCCCCATCGACTGCAGCCTACCAGGATCCTCCGCCCATGGGATTTTCCAGACAAGAGTACTGCAGTGGGTTGCCATTGCCTTCTCCATTATGTGTGCATACACGCAAATGTAACTTTGGTTCACAAACTACTCTGCACCTTGCTTTGCTTATCTGCAACCAATATGATAATTCAGAACATCACTACAGTTTGCTCAGTTCATGTGGTTTCTGTTCTCTTATCCTTAGTGCTAACATAGCTGAAAAGATAACTATATGACAGGACTTCTATTTGTTGGTGTCCACCTTGCTTCAGCCAACCTCATTGTTGCTGAAAGTGGGATCCTGCTGCTTGCTGCTCTACAGCCAATAAAGAGGCCAGGCTGGTGGAAAGGAAAATTTGCTTTATTTTAGATGACAGCAACAGGGAGGAAGGCAGCCTTCTGTGCAAAGGTCGACTTCCCCCACTGCCCCCTCACTGACAGTCAGTGGGCAAGAGCTTTTATAGACAGAGGGAGGGGACTACATGTAGGAATAGCACAGTCAGCTCTGACAGCCATTGAAACTGGCTGTCTTGAAATTGGTCATCAGTGGTTAAATCAGTGTTATCTTGATTGTTTTAAGTACAATTATTCTTCAGTTCCATGGTTTTCACTTCTTTGAGGTCAGTTTTCAGAACTGTGGCAGCTTATGTTGCTGCTACAGTATGGTCATCTTGTAGTTAACTTCTTCACCTGGTGGGGGTTTCAGTATCTATGAGACAACCCACAGGATATGGTTCAGAATATTGTCTATAGCCCTTCAGTTCAGTTCAGTTGCTCAGTTGTGTCCAACTCTTTGTGACCCCATGAATCACAGCACACCAGGCCTCCCTGTCCATTACCAACTCCTGGAATTCACTCAAACTCACGTCCATCAAGTCAGTGATGTCATCCAGCCATCTCATCCTCTGTCATCCCCTTCTCCTCCTGTGCCCAATCCCTCATAGCATCAGAGTCTTTTCCAATGAGTCAACTCTTCACACGAGGTGGCCAAAGTACTGGAGTTTCAGCTTTAGCATCATTCCTTCCAAAAAACACCCAGAGCTGATTACCTGTAGAATGGACTGGTAGGATCTCCTTGCAGTCCAAGGGACTCTCAAGAGTCTTCTCCAACACCACAGTTCAAAAGCATCAGTTCTTCGGTGCTCAGCTTTCTTTATACTCCAACTCTCACATCCATACATGACCACTGGAAAAACCATAGCCTTGACTAGACGGATCTTTGTTGGCAAAGTAATGTCTCTGCTTTTCAATATGCTCTCTAGGTTGGTTATAACTTTCCTTTCAAGGAGTGAGCATCTTTTAATTTCATGCTGCAGTCACCCTTGGAAGGGACTAAAACCCCTTGACTTTGCTTAATGACAGAACTATTATTATTTAGTCCTATTGGACTGTTTTCCTTTGCTTCTGTGTGTTCTCACTTCCCTAGTTAAACTTATAAGATATNTATAACTTTCCTTTCAAGGAGTGAGCATCTTTTAATTTCATGCTGCAGTCACCCTTGGAAGGGACTAAAACCCCTTGACTTTGCTTAATGACAGAACTATTATTATTTAGTCCTATTGGACTGTTTTCCTTTGCTTCTGTGTGTTCTCACTTCCCTAGTTAAACTTATAAGATATGGTTCAGAATATTGGCTAAAGTTTTCCCACAGACAAAATACAGGCTGAGGACTTGGGGGGCATAGACCATAGGGCTCTGCTCCCTTTCATCACTACTTGTGACTTCCAGTTAAAACTTTATCACACTCAGATATTTTGAAAAGAGCATAGACATGTGAGGAAGAGATTTAACTTCTAAGGCATCAACATTCTTCAACAAGTTCTGGGCGATCTCCAGGGGTAGCATGTTGAAAAACATCTCTGGAATAGTTCAAGTCAATGGGAATTTACTGTGTATATCTTGGATTTAATTTAATATTAATTGACATTCTTACAGTGTTATGTTAATATCACAAACTTAATGTGATATCCTTAGGTGTCCTGAAATATATTGCTTTATATAAATGACTTGAGTCTGGCTCTAAAAATTTTAATTACATCGATAATTCTCAAGATTGGGAAAGATAATAAAAATCATATTATCATATGAGTTTTTATAAGCCAGGGATGCTCCTACAAGTGTGTGGTGACGTATCTGGGAAACTTTTAAGATAATACTTTCAGATTTTAAGGAAGTGAGTTTAAACACTTGCTAGAAAACTATCCAGTGCTGATCTTAGTTCTCGAGAGTGCAAAGAAATCATGTTTATTACTAAATTTTGTGCCCAGAAGCCAAAACCAAAAATGTTTGTGATCCGAGGTGTGCTAAAAAGAGTTATGGCCAGAATGTATATGATATCCATTATCTGTTTTTGTTTTTGTTTTCTGTCGTGCATTGGTGTTTTTATAACATTCACTTCTTCTATCTGACGAACTAAAGTTTGCTGTTCTTACATTAAACTGGAGGCAGCAGCCGTGAGTGGCGCTCTTTGGTGCAGGCGGCCGAGAGGAGCCACCCCGTGTCTGAGGTCAGAGGCAATGGCAGGGGGAGCCACTCCACATCCGAGCCCAGGGGCGGCGGCCGGGGGGAGCCACCCTACACCTGAGACCAGAGGCGGTGCACGGGGCCTGAGGCCAGGGGCTGCAGCTGGGTGGAACAACCCAACTTCCAAGGAGCTGTGGCTGCGCAGGCGCAGGAAGGCCTAGAGGAGCTATCCCATGTTGAAGGTCAGGAAGGGCAGTGGTGTGGAGATACCCCTCATCCAAGGTAAAGAACAGTGGCTGCACTTTGCTGGAGCAGCCTGAAGAGATACCCCACGCCCAAGGTAAGAGAAACCCAAGTAGGATGGTAGCTGTTGCAAGATGGCATCAGAGGGCAGACACACTGAAACCATACTCACAGAAAACTAGTCAATCTAATCACACTAGGACCACACCCTTGTCTAACTCAATGAAATTAAACCATGCCCACAGGACAACCCAAGATGGGCAGGTCATGATGGAGAGGTCTGACAGAATATGGTCCGCTGGAGAAGGGAATGGCAAACCACTTTAGTGTTTTTGCCTTGAGAAACCCATGAACAGTATGAAAAGGCAAAAAGAAAGAACACTGAAACAGGAACNAGTTGGTGATGGACAGGGAGGCCTGGCGTGCTGCGATTCATGGGGTCGCAAAAAGTCGGACACGACTGATCGACTGAACTGAACTGAGGGTAGTCTATGGGCTTCCCTGGTGGCTCAGACAGTAAAGAAAATGCCTGCAATGCAGGAGACCTAGGTTCAGTCCCTGGGTGGGGAAGATCCCCTGGAGGAGGTCATGGCAATCCACTCAAGTATTCTTGCCTGGAGAGTCCCATGGACAGAGGAGCCTGGTGGGCTACAGTCTATGGGCTTGCAGAGAATTGGACATGACTGAGCAACTGAGCTCAGGTCAGTAGGTGCCCAATGTGCTACTGGAGATCAGTAGAGAATTAACTCCAGAAAGAATGAAGGGATGGAGCCAAAGCAAAAACAAAACCCAGCTGTTTATGTGACTGGTGATAGAAGCAAGGTCCGATGCTGTAAAGAGCAATATTGCATAGGAACCTGGAATGTCAGGTCCATGAATCAAGGCAAATTGGAAGTGGTCAAACAAGAGATGGCAAGAGTGAATGTCGACATTCTAGGAATTAGTAAATTAAAATGGACCGGAATGGGTGAATTTAACTCAGATGACCATTATATCTACTACTGTGGGCAGGAATCCCTCAGAAGAAATGGAGTAGCCATCATGGTCACAAAAGAGTCTGAAATGCAGTACTTGGATGCAGTCTCAAAAATGACAGAGTGATCTCTGTTCATTTCCAAGGCAAACCATTCAATATCACGGTAATCCAAGTCTGTGCCCCAACCAGTAACGCTGAAGAAGCTGAAGTTGAACAATTCTATGAAGACCTACAAGACCTTTCAGAGCTAACACCCAAAAAAGATGTCCTTTTCATTATAGGGGACTGGAATGCAAAAGTAGGAAGTCAAGAAACACCTGGAGTAACAGGCAAATTTGGCCTTGGAATACGGAATGAAGCAGGTCAAAGACTAATAGAGTTTTGCCAGGACAAGGCACTGGTCATAGCATACACCCCCTTCCAACAACACAAGAGAAGACTCTACACATGGACATCGCCAGATGGGCAACACCAAAATCAGATTGATTATATTCTTTGCAGCCAAAGATGGAGAAGCTCTATACAGTCAGCAAAAACAAGACCAGGAGCTGACTGGCTCAGATCATGAGCTCCTTATTGCCAAATTCAGACTTAAATTGAAGAAAGTAGGGAAAACCGCTAGACCATTCAGGTATGACCTCAGTCAAATCCCTTATGATTATACAGTGGAAGTGAGAAATAGATTTAAAGGCCTAGATCTGATAGATAGAGTGCCTGATGAATTATGCCTCTACAGGAGGTCCTTTAACCCTAGCAGGTAGTTTTGGATTAGTCTCCTATGAGGTCATTGCTTCTCTCCTCTGGATCTTGGTGTACACAAAATTTTGTTTGTACCCTCCAAGACTGAGTCTCTGTTTCCCTCAGTCCTCTGGAAGGCCTATAATCAAATCCCACTGGTCCCCAGCACCAGATTCCCTGAGAATTCCCAGTCCTTTGGTCAGTTCCCCAGGCTAGGAAGCCTGACGTTGGGTTCAGAACCTTCACAATAGCACAAGAACTTCTTTGATATTATTGTTCTTCAGTTTATGGGTCACCCACCTGGTGGGTATGGGATTTGATTTTATCGTGATTGCACCCCTCCTATTGTCTCACTGCAGGTTCTTCTTTGTTGTTGGATGTGTAGTATTTCTCTTTTTTGATGGGTTCCAGCATCCTCCTGTTGATGATTCAACATCCTCCTGTTCAACAACTAGTTTCAATTTTGGTGCTGTCACAGTGGGCGATGAGTGCACATCCTTCTACTCTGCCATCGTGAACCAGAAGCCCCCTTTGCCTTTTTGATTATTGTCTTAGTCTGAGTTTTCTATAGGCAAATAGAAATCAAATGGGCTACCACCTCCTGAGAAATGTCTTTTTTCATCACTGCAGCTAAGGCAGCCCACAGTCTCTCTGTTTTCTACTCTTTATAGCACATAGTAGTCCTTGAAGTTATGTATTAACTTATTTATATATTTGCCATGTGCCTGCCTTTATAATTTGATAAGCCTTTGAAGGCAGAGATGCCTTTTTTTTTTTTTTTTTTCTGTTTACTGCTATATATCCAGCACAGAGGAGAATTCCTGGTGCGTAAGTTGTTGCTCATTAAATATTTGTTTACTGTTTGAATAGATGTATAAAGCCATGATCACCCATTTTAAGGCAAAGCATTTCAAGAGATGCTTTGACTAGAACTTGGAGGTTCAAACACACCTACTGACAACTATTTGCGTATGAAAACTATTTGACTAATTTGAGACAGGTCAGTCAAGAGATTTGTGCCAAAGTTTCTTTCCCTAGAAGGATCATGTTTGAAAATCAGCATTTCGAAGGTGTCTTGTGGTTGCCACACAAAGGGGGCTCCATGTTGGAAGAAGTTTCATTTCCATTAGCAATAGAGCCTAAAAGCTGACAAAGGAAAAAAAGAGGAGAAAAGGTCTTTCTCACCAGCAGGTTACTTTCATTTGCCTTTTTCAGTCTTATCAAAGGAAAATGTCATTGAATCCAATGTCTACCTTTAAAAAGTTGATGACGTTCTACATTAGACTGATAATCGGGGCCCTAGAAGAGAAAGAAGCTAGTTGACCAT
>SJYA01006478.1:0-21121 GCA_006410615.1 Neotragus moschatus
AAAAAAAATCAGGATGTCAGTCCTTTAGAAATCAAATAGCTGGGCTATGAATCAGTAATGACTCATTTCAAAGATTTAAATAGACGTAAAGAAATCGTAACCCAAAGGCTCCGCTTTCTCTAAAGGCTAAGACTTGTACACTAACTTCCGTTTTCCACACCAGGAGTCTTCGGTGCGCTATGCCAGCCCAGGCAGATCAAGTACAAGATCAACATTCTTTCCCAAAGAAGCAAAGAGCCAGGCTTTGTCTCTAGAAACTGCCCAATGAAAGGTGAAGAGACTATCCAGCGGGTCTTAATCCTGGTGGGATTTGATTGCCATGCTAATTCTCTGGCTACTTTTGGAAGACGAGACCAGAAATGAAATTGTCTAGATTATCTGTCATCACCTGGATCTGAATTTGCTTATTCCACAGATAAATCAGCCAACCCTTTATTTCCTCTTGCTTGTTTAAAACGAGTTCAGAGGGTTTAGAGGAACCTGTCCAACACGTGATCCTTGTTCCCAGTGGTGAAAAGCCCAAGTTCTGACCTCAGCGAGGAACACAGGAGGGACCAGGCGTGCCGAGCAGGCAGAGCTGCCTGGGGTGTAAGTGAAGAGCAGCTGGGGCCAGAGGCTGGGGACCAGTGAGGGGTCCTGGGGAGAAGGGATGGACAGCCAGGCAGGGTCAATACATGTATGACGACAAGTATTTAATTTTCCCAGTGAAAGATTTCTTTGTAAAATTGGAGCCTGTCTTCTATTTCCAGATATGGTGGTTTGGAAAAAGAACCCATCATATCCCTCAGACTTGCATTTAATCACATGAAGCTCCAGCGATAAATCAACTCAAAAATTAATAGTTTCTTTCCTAAGAGCTTGGTGAGTGAAAATGATTCTAAGCTTTTCAGATAACTGTTGGGAAAAATGTCACCTAATCTTGAGCCTTGAGCCTAGTTGTTAGATGTGAATACAAAATTAAAGAGTTTCCTTACATGCATGCTCAGGTTTAGGCTGCAGTTAAGCTGGAGATATAGAAACATACCGCCCGAGGGTGACGGGCAGCTGTTTAGGCCCCACTGACTGAGGACTCCTACATCCAAGCCTCGTTTCTGAAACTCCCAACAGCACTGCGTGATCCACACACAAAATCTGAGCGAGTCCACCTTTTCCAAATGATACCAACCCCAAAGTCCCCTTTCATTCCTGGAAGTCAGCGTGTCCACTTGTGGGGACCTGTCCTGACCTTTGCAGCCAATGAGACTCTCCCTCTTAGAGACTTGAAGTTAAGCTGCTGGTCAACCTCTGTGAGGTGCATGCAATGAGGCGCTGTCTGAAGGCAGAGTTGGGAGCAAATGTTTGACCATGAACACGAGGAAAGAGGTCTGGGGAGAGAGAGAGAGGTGTGATGAACACAGGAAGCTGCAGAGTCCCCAAGTACGAATGTAGACACTCATCTTTCAGTTTTCTTGTTTAGTTGTCTAATGCTTCATGTTGCTGCGTTCTTGAGGTTCCTTGTGATAAACCTAATTACATATAACAAACCCTTTATACAGCATATTTTCAAGATAGCTTGAGTAGATTTCTATTGCTCAAAACCAAAACATCTGATTAAGAAATGCTGCCATGTCATTGCAGCTGAACATTTAGAAGTTGATTTCACCCAAGCATCACTAAAGGACTTATGACAGCTTTTATTGCTAGTGTAAATGTTTTGTAGGCACAGTTACACCTAAATGCAAGTATTGAAAATTGATTATTAACAGAATGATTATCATTTCATGTATCTTATTTGAAACACTTTCTACAAAATGTTTAAAACACTATGTTATTGATTTGTCTATCAAAATTTTCCTCTCTGAATATTGAATGAGTTCTAATTGCACAGTTCCTTTAAGAGACACTTAAAATTTAGGCAAAACCATTATAATCGATATTCAATGCTTAAGAGTGAGTTACAGAGTGCACTAAGATGGTTTCCTCGTCTGCTTTATGTCATAGGTGTTCCGCAGGATGGGAGCCTTCCCGCCAGGCATCAGAGCAGCAGCAGAATGATGGCGCCTCGTGCAGGCTCCCTGGCGGCTCAGACAGTAAGGAGTCTGCCTGCAGCGCGGGAGAGCCAGGTTCAGTCCCTGGGCCGGGAAGCTCCCTGGAGGAGGGCGTGGCAGCCCACCCCAGTGCTCTTGCTGGAGAAGCCCCGTGGGCAGAGGAGCCTGCGGGCCACAGTCCCTGGGGCCACAGAGTCAGACAGGACTGGGATTGCAGCTGCTCGCGGTGCTGTGTCCTGGTTGTCTTGGTTCATGATCAGATCTTCATGCCACATTTATCAGGAGGCGTTTGACCAAGTGTTTCTGATAAATTCTCTAAATTTAAATAAAAACAACCTTGCATCATTTACCTTACTGCTTATATTGCAGCTTTTCCTCCAGCCTTTTTTATGGCTTATTTGAAGATGGGGTCTTTAGGGAAAAATTAAGGTTAAATGAGGTCATAAGGGTGGGGCCCTGATCTGATAGAATTAGTTTCTTTTTCAGAAGAGACATCAAGGGGCTTGTGTGTGTGTGTGTGTGTGTGTGTGTGTGTGCATGTGTGTTATGTGTGTGTGCAGGTGTTGTGTGTGTGTGTTGTATGTTATGTGCATGTGTTGTGCATGTTGTGCGTGTGCTGTGTGTTGTGTGAGCATGTGTGTGTGTTGTGTGTTGTGTGCATGTGTTGTGTGCATGTTGTGCGTGTGCTGTGTGTTGTGTGCATGTGCTGTGTGTGTGTTGTGCGTGTGCTGTGTGTTGTGTGCATGTGCTGTGTGTGTGTTGTGCGTGTGCTGTGTGTTGTGTGCATGTGTTGTATGTGGTGTGTGTGTGTGTGTGTGTGCATGCACGTGTTCAGGCGACAAGGGAGAGCGCGTGTGAAGATACAGCAGGAAAACGCCTGTCTGCAGGCCAGGTAGGCAGCCCTCAGCAGAAACCAAGTCATCTGGAGCCCCGATCAGGGACTTCTATCCTCCCGAGCTAGAAGACAATACAGTTCTGCTGTTCAAGCCAGCCAGTCCTCGGTGGCTGCTCTGGCAGCCCGAGCAGACTACTGCGTGCTACACACGATGGAGAATGAATGCTGTTCCTGAGGAAACGTAGGGGCCGAGAACGACAGAGGACACGATCACCCGCTGCTCGTATTCTGCTGTATTAGAAGTTTCAGCCTCAGCAGTCAGAGATGAAAAAAGAAAAGTGAAAAGTTGGGGAAAAAAAGAGAGAAACAATCTACAACAACTCCCAAATGACTAGTTATCACAGTCATCACCGCAAGTCCAGAGAATCAACAAACTGCTAGAATTAACGATAGGGTTTTAAAAAACGGAATTTGTTTCTTCTTCCGTGAAACATGTTCCGTCACCTCCGACTCTTTGCAACCCCGGGGACTGTAGCCCACCAGGCTCCTCCACCCACGCGATTTCCCAGGCAAGAGCACGAAGTGGGTGCCATTCCCTTCTCCAGGGGATCTTCCCGACCTGGGGCTGAACCCGTGGCTCCTGCATCTCCTGCACTGGCAGGTGGGCTCTTTACCCCTGAGCCACTTGAGAAGGCCTAGCACCCAAACCCGTAAGATTCTTTGTTGTAAATCATGGTGGGGACCTTTTAAAAAAATCTGAAACTAGTTAAAATAAATAAAAAGTCATAAAAGCAGAGCTATATCTTATTTATTGATAAGATAAATAAGAATTATTTAAATAATCTTGTTTAAATAAGATTCAATATTGTAAAAATGTCTCATTCTCTCTCAATTAATCTCTGAACTCGCTATATTTCCAACCAAAATCTCTACAGAGCTTTTGCAAATGAACTCTAAAATTTACATGAAAAAATGCTTTCAAAGAATAAAGAACAAGGTAAAGGAATTTTCCCTGCCATGTAAGAAAGCTTGTTATAAGTTATGATAATTAAGTGTGGCTATTACAATTAATATCGGTTCAGTAATAGGAAAATAGACCAATAACAGCAAACAAAGGTTAACAAAATGAAACCATTCCTACATGGAAACTGTATATGACATTACAAATTTGGGGGGAAGGGACAAATGCTTCAATAAATGATGGTGTAAAGTCTGATTAATCATGTGGGGAAAAAATTACATACCTACCCCGTGCAATGCACAAAGGAAAACTCTAAGCAAAGACAACTCAAAAGCCAAAAGGGCAGAGGATACAAATAGACAGGTCACAGAAGAAATTCAATTAACATGAAACAAAAGCACTCCAACTCACCTGCAATGAGAGAAACACAAATTATGATGAAAATGAAGTTGCATTTACACAGTCGGCTCAGAAAAAATGCGAACGTCAGATGGTGTCAGGTGCTGGTATGGACAGGGAGCGGAGAAGCCACACTCTGGAGAACACTGGGAAATGCACGTTTAGGTTGAAAAGGCGCAACTTCATCTCAGCAACTCACACACGTGCCCGAGTAAATAAGCATAAGAACATTGTGTTAACAACACTGTTTGCAACAGCAAGCAATTAGAAGCCATCTAAATGTCCACCGATAGTAAAATGGATTCACAAACGGAGATTGCTTTTGTTCAGTAGCTCAGTCGTGTCCTTGTCTTTCACTATATCCAGGAGTTTACTCAAACTCATGTCCATTGAATCAGTGAGGCCATCCAACCATCTCAACCTCTGTCGTCCCCCTCTCCTCCTGCCCTTAATCTTTTCCAGAATCAGAGGCTTTTCTAGGGAGTCGGCTTTTCGCATCAGGTGGTCAAAGTATTAGAACTTCAGCTTCAGCATCAGTCCTTCCAATGAATATTCAGGGTTGATTTCCTTTAGGATGGACTGGTTGGATCTCCTTGCTGCCCAAGAGACCCTCAAGAGTCTTCTCCAGCACCACGGTTCGAAAGCATTAATTCTTTGGTGCTCAGCCTTCTTTATGGTCCAACTCTCACATCTCACTACTGGAAAAACCACAGCTTTGACTATAGGGACCTTTGTTGGCAAAGTGATGTCTCTGCTCTTTTAATAGACTGTCTAGGTTTGTTCTAGCTTTCCTTCCAAGGAACAAGCGTCTTTTACTTTCATGGCTGCAGTCACCTTCTACAGTAATTTTGGAGTCCAAGAAAATAAAGTCTGTCACAGTTTCCATTTTTTTTCCCACCTATTAGCCATGAGGTGATGAGACTGGATGCCATGAGCTCAACTTTTTTTTTTAACATTTAATTTTTTTATTTTTTATTTGTTTCCGTCTCAGGTGTACATGAGCTCCCAATCTTGAACCTCCCCACCCCCAGAGCTTAACTTTTTGAATGCTGGGTTTTAAGTCAGCTTTCTCACTCTCCTCTTTCACCTTTATCAAGAGGCTCTTTAGCTTCTCTTCGCTTTCTGCCATTAGGTGCATAAACTGCAGTACATGCTGGTGAAAGAATGCCAGGCAGCGACCACGCAACCACAGGGAGTGAGCCTAAGGGGTTAGATGGGTGAATGTGAACACGGGAGGATGGCCTGGTGTCATAGCATAAAGCTTAAGGGAATGCCATGCAGCGACCACAGGGAGTGAGCCTAAGGGGTTAGATGAGTGAATGTGAACACAGGAGGATGGCCTGGTGTCATAGCATAAAGCTTAAGGGAATGCCATGCAGCGACCACAGGGAGTGAGCCTAAGGGGTTAGATGGGTGAATGTGAACACGGGAGGATGGCCTGGTGTCATAGCATAAAGCTTAAGGGAATGCCACACGGCAACCAAAATGAATGACCTTAAGGGGGTTAGATGGGTGAATGTGAACACGGGAGGATGGCCTGGTGTCATAACATAAAGCTTAAGGGAATGCCACACGGCAACCAAAATGAATGACCTTAAGGGGGTTAGATGGGTGAATGTGAACACGGGAGGATGGCCTGGTATCATAACATAAAGCTTAAAAGTACATGTCAGTAATGTGCTTTATTGGTTATATATCATACGTATTAAAATTACAAAAATATGCAAGGGAGAAAACATTCGTTGCATAATAATTCACACGTGGGAGGCAGAGGGTGAGGAACAAGATGGGGAAAGTAGATAGAGTGCTTTAACTGCACCTGCAACATTTTATTCTTAAAAAACTGAAGCAAATACAGCCAAATATTCAGATTTGACAAAGATCAGAGGTCTGTACTTTATGTTATTTTCTGTAACGTTCTGTAAAGTTATTGAAATAGTCTAAGTTTCCTGGGTGGCTTAGTCACTCAGTCATGTCTGACTCTCTGTAACCCCATGGACTGTAGCCTGCCAGGCTCCTCTGTCCATGGGATTCTCCAGGCAAGAACACTGGAGTGGGTTGCTATACCCTTCTCCAGGGATCAAACCAGCATCTCCTGGATTGCAGGTTGACTCCTTATTGCTGAGCCACCAGAGAAGCAATATTTTAAACCAAAGTAAAACTAGTCCTGCCTGATTTATACCCTCAGATGGTTGCAGTGGTTGCTGAAGACAAGCCCTGTTATTCTAACATTTTGAACTTAAGCAGGAGTGTCTTGTGATACATTGATTTAATGCCAGCATTTTCTACTAACAACATGGCCCATGAATAAATCATTTAAAATCAAGCAGTGTTTTCTGAAATTAGTTCACTAGGTTGAAAGACTGAAGACACAGTAGTATTTCATAAAACTGGGAGAACGATGAAGCAAAAAAGTGAACCACCGAAGCATGGTGGATTTACAGTGCTGTGTTAGTTTCTGCTGGGCAGCTAAGTGGTGCAGTTACATGTATGTATATGTTCTTTTTCAAAAATACTCTTTTCCATTATGCTTTATCACAGGATATGGAATACAGTTCCCTGTGCAGTGGGACCTTGTTCTAATTCTACATGCAATAGCCTGGGTCTGCTAACCCCAAACCCCCATTCCACCTGTCTTCCAATGCCTCCCCCTTGGCGCCCACGCGTCTGCTCTCTGTGTCCAGGGACCTGTTTTACAGAATGGGTTCGTTTTAAATTCCACATGCATGTGACAGCGTAGGTTTGTCTCCCTCTCTGGGTTGTTTACCTAGCATGTAACCTCCAATTGCCTCCGTGTTGCTGCAAATGGCATTCTCTCGCTCTTTTTGTGGCTGGGTGGTATTCCATTGTCTATACAGAGCGGGTAAATCTTTATGGAATTATAGAGACCGTGTTAGAAGGCAGACTTAGATGCCAAATGTGATTAATTTAGCGTAGGCCAGTCCACGCTATTATTCTCTCCTCTATTTTGCCCGCCTGTCTAGCTGACTGAATAGATGAGTTTTCCATGGCAGCTATTAATTGATAATGTTTGTAAAATAAACATACTCTAGTAAATGGACAAGGCCACAGAAGACCTTGAAGGGATGAGAGGACAGAATTTAGCACAGTGGTAATCCATTCTTGCGGAGAAGGTGATGGCACCCTCTCCAGTGCTCCTGCCTGGAAAATCCCGTGGATGGAAGAGCCTGGGAGGCTGCAGTCCACGGGATCGCTAGGAGTCGGACACAACTGAGCGACTTCCCTTTCACTTTTCACTTTCACGCACTGGAGAAGGAAATGGCAACCCACTCCAGTGTTCTTGCCTGGAGAATCCCAGGGACGGGGGAGCCTGGTGGGCTGCCGTCTACGGGGTTGCACAGAGTCAGACACGACTGAAGTGACGCAGCAGCAGCAGCAGGCCATTCCTAACACCTTCTTCAATACCCTACTTCAAATGGGGAAACCGAGTCCCAGAGAAATGAGTCGCCCTGCAGGCGAGTGCAGAGCCGGAAGGACTCGCAGCCCAGGGCCCCTGGATGCACCGTCTCACGCACCCAGCTCCGCACGCACCACACCCAGGCTGAGAAAGACCCCCAAATGACAGCAGGGTGGCACAGAGTAAGACTTTTACACCCGTGTGGTCTTTGTCTTGTATTATTAAGCCTTTTTTAAAATAGGCTAATTAGACGTGCTTCTTCTGTGTTGGGTACTATTTAAATGACAACTGATATAGGGAATTAAAAGTGGGCAGTTGAGGATAAACGATGTTGAGAAGTATTAGTCCATTCTTAATGCTATTTTTATTTCTGCCTTCCCAGGAGAACATGCTCTGTAACTCATTCCCTGAAATCCAGTGAAGTGTCAAGGAGGAAGCGTGTCTAAGTGGGCCCTGAAGGAAGATCTCGGACGGCGGGGAGGCGCTGGTCTCCGCACAGCTCCAAGGTGAGCGCAATGCCGGCCTTTTTCATTTTAAAAAAGTGAGTGGTATTAAATTTAAACAGTAAGCCATAGTTTTTGATGGCTGTTTGATTTTGATGGTTAGGAAGTGTTTCTGTGCTTTAAGACAGAACGTGACGGAGAAGGAAATGGCAGCCCACTCCAGTGTTCTTGCCTGGAGAATCCCAGGGACGGGGGAGCCTGGTGGGCTGCCGTCTATGGGGTCGCACAGAGTCGGACACGACTGAAGCCACTTAGCAGCAGCAGTAAGACAGAACTCGAAGTTCAAGGGGAAGCACAAACAAAAACCAAACTGGAAACATAATACCCTGAGCTTGACGTGTCTTAGTTCTGTCGAACGGCAAACGCTGGTTATTAGCTGATGAAGCCCATGTGCCGAAATAATATTTGGCCTCTCAGAAGGCCAGGGAACCTCTTCCTGTGCCCTGAGGTTCCTGGGCACACTCCCCGGACAGCCCCAGCAGCCTCTGTCCAGCCGGCGACCGGCTGGGGTGGGAGTGGCCCGGAGCCTCCTCAAGGCCCGTTTGCCCTCTGGCTGTGCTGCACCCAGGGTCCGTCCGGCCCAGCACTTGCCATTCTAAAGCTCTCTTTGCTGAGATTTATAACTTGGCTGGAACACTTTATTCATCACTCAACTTTACTCCAAAGGATTGTTGTTACGGTGCTTTATTTTTTATTTTTTTTTTTTTAACAAGTTCCGAAAACACACGCACCAAGTAAAACAAATCAAACATGTTATGCGGAGCCTGGCTCTCCCTTCATGAGCTGTGTTCTTGCTTTTTATCTTAGATGTTTTGGAAAAGGATGCTGTTAGGAAAGTGTGTATTTCAATAAGGGCTTTGATCAAAAACCAACCACACTCTTGGCAAGCACCCTTCATATGATGTACCTTCAGTTCCAGCTGAGATTTAGAAAGAACAAGGAACGATGCTGAGGCTGAAGCTCTGGGACTCTGGCCGCCGCACGCGAAGAGCTGACTCGCTGGAAAAGACCCGGATGCTGGAGGGATGGGGGGCAGGAGGAGAGGGGACGACAGAGGATGGGATGGATGAGATGAGAGGCTCAGAGGATGCGATGGCTGGGTGGCATCACCGACTCGATGGACCTGAGTCTGAGTGGACTCCGGGAGTTGGTGATGGACAGGGAGGCCTGGCGTGCTGTGATTCATGGGGTCGCAGAGAGTCGGACACGACTGAACTGAACTGAGGACATTTGTCTGGAAAAACTGTGGTAATTTATTTTCTTTTAGAGAATTTCCTCTGCAAAAAAGTACCTGGGACTCTACTGAATCAGATAAGAAAAACACCTTGTAGTAAAGTTCATGTAATATTGTTCTAAATTATAATAATTAATTTATATTTAATTATTTAATTAAGATTTAGAGAGTGCAATAAAACAATTTTAGGTTTCTTTTTTTGTTTTAAGTTGGTTTTTTTTTTTTTTTTAGTTTTTTAAAAGGTTTTTGAGGAGCCACTGAAGTGTCGCAGAAGTCCAGGGTCATTTTATTCAGCATTTTCACTCGTCCCCTTGGACTGTCCAAAGCAACACAGCATGATCCTTGGAATTACCATTGTTATTCCAGCATTTCATCAACTGAAGCCATGCTGAGTGATTTTTCTAATTGGATCTTTGTTAGCTTTAAAATGGAAGCAGTGACCCTATTTTTCTGATGTTGAAATTCTGTCTAAGCTCGGGGGCAACTTGCAGATGAGCACAGTCACACATTTACTGTGTTTGGTCACTGTGTCTCAGACAGTCGTGTGCAATGTCCTGCCACAAGAAGGTCCTGCTAGAGCACACAACTACTTTGAGTTTTTATTGCCTCATCACATACAATTATTCTGTAAAACGACTGTCGTTTCGGATGTTTAGTTGGAAGTGATTGGGGGAAAACAGTTTATTGAAAGAAACAAATTACCTCAAGACACGAAACATGTTATAGCCGATGGACCCTGTGAAGTATTTGTCAAGAGACCTATTTCAAAAAGGGAAAAGTGTGAAAGTCACTCAGTCGTGTCCAACTCTGCTACCCCATGGACTATGCAGCTCATGGAATTCTCCAGGCCAGAATACTGAAGTGGGTAGCCGTTCCCTTCTCCAGGGGATCTTCCCAACCCAGGGACTGAACCCAGGTTTCCCGCTTTGCAGGCAGATTCTTTACCAGCTGAGCCACCAGGGAAGCCCCTCACAAGGGGAAGAGGCAATTAAGTGGTTTATTTGTGTGAGTGACAGGAGTGAACATTGAAACTTTGATTGTCACGCATCCGTCGCTGTCTCGGATCACTTGCTCCAGCGACTCCCGCTGCCTCGCGGGGAGGGTCCAGGTCGAGCCAGCCCCAAGAGAACGGACGGTTCAGTGAGCCATCTCCCCAGGTCCCAGGCCACCTGAAAGGCGGTACAAACAGGCTTCACTTCCGAGGCCTCAGCTGCTCGCCCATCTCCGTCAGCAGATTTTCTTCTTGGCCAAAGGCATTTTAGGGCTTTGGGCTCTACTCTCTTCCTTCTGCTCATCAGTAAAAACCAGCTATCTAAACTGACTAAGATCCCGGTTTTTTCTTAGCATAATCTCCAGCAACCACTATGTTCTATCTTATTTACTGGTTTGTCTTTTGGCCCATGGCACACAGAATCTTAGTTCTCTGCCCAGGGATGGAACCCATGCCCCTGCAATGAGAGTGCAGAAGCTTTACCACAGGACCACCAGGAAGTCCCCGTCACGACATTTGTATTATGGATACTTTTAAACATTCCTTGGACTTTAAATAAAACACCTATTTCCCAAGGGGTCCTTTGAAATCCTGTGCCGCCTGTCCACAGTGGGCACAAAGTGCTGCCCATCTTGGAAGGATGGAGGGCACCTCTGCGTCCCACAGGCCCCTGTGCCGTGGAAGTGAACATCTTCAGCGGGGTAGTGCATAACCTCCAAAGCTGCGTCCTCCCTCCCGAACATCCAGAAGCCTTCCCATTGCTGTGCCTTTGGAAGAAAAAAGGGTGGGGGCAGTGACGGCGGAGGAGAAGAGAGGTCAGGACCGGAAGGTAGGTGGTGAGGCTGAAAGAGAGGCGGGCTGAGGGGAGGAGGGGTAGTTAGCACAGCATCCCTGAGGGACAGCAAACCTCAGACCCCGGGGCCACCTCCCCTGGGCTCACCGTCTCTCCAGAACAAACCGACCCAAAGCGGTCTCACAGTCTCTGGGGGTCGGGACCCAGGCGCAGTTTGGCTGAGTCTCTGAAAGCTCAGCTCCCCAGGAGGGGAGGGTCCCCTCCCCAGGTGGTGCCCCGACAGGGCTGTCGCTGAGCAGGGCCCCCAGAAACCTTGGGGGTGTCCCACCGCCAGGCAGCAGGGCTCCCAGGAGCAGGAGATGAGAGCGGGCAGAGGCCGTCTGCCTCTCGGGCCATCTCCGTGGGCTAGCTCATGGGTGCTGCCCCAGCGCTTCCTCCTGGTCTTTGGAGCTGAGTCCTTTGCTCCAGCCCGCAGTCTCAGGAAAGGGCATCATACTGCGTGTTTTGGAGGGAGTATTACCTGGAGAAAAAGTTGTGGGCATATTTTAAGCCACCACTTCACTCACCGTCCCTGGGCTGGCAAAGGGGACCCACTGCGTTCTCTCGTGCGCCACAGGGTGAAACGCTGCAGTATATCCGTTGTCAGCCATCAGCCTTCTACCCAGCTCATAATGAAAACTCATGAAAAGAAATAAAAAGCTTCAAAGACAACAAGCCAGGCTACATACAGTAAAAACTGCAATAAACAGCTGTTTGGAGAATCCCATTTTTAAACAAAATTAGAAGTATTAAAATGTGATTCAGGAAAGTTGAACTTGTTAAAAATGTAGGCCATGGAAGAAAACTTAAAATCGCAGGCTGCTGTTAGAATTTGATTTGGTCAAAAATGTCTTACCAAAAGACAAACGCTTGGTTGTAAATTTACATGGAAAAGAACTAATCCCAATAAAAATAACCGCAGTAAGAGATCAAAAAGAAAATGAAAAAAGATGAGAGTGGTTTAACTGCCAAGTGGGGAAAATTGGTCAAAGATGTAGATTAGCTTAATGGCAGAGAAGGCGATGGCGCCCACTCCAGCACTCTTGCCTGGAAAATCCCAGGGACGGGCGAGCCTGGTGGGCTGCAGTCCGTGCGTGGGGTCTCGAAGAGTCTGACATGACTGAGCGACTTCCCTTTCACTTTTCACTTTCATGTACTGGAGAAGGAAATGGAAACCCACTCCAGTGTTCTTGCCTGGAGAATCCCAGGGACGGGGGAGCCTGGTGGGCTGCCATCTCTGGGGTCACACAGAGTTGGACACGACTGAAGCGACTTAGCAGCTTCATGGCACTCACTGTGAAAGTATCTTCATAATCAACATTGTTGGTATAATTCAGACTAAAATGCTTGTATTTCCACCTAGAATAAAATTGTTCTGAATAAAAATGATGAAAATAGTAAATACAGTCTCAGCATCTCTGCAGACAACATACCTGTAACAATTCATGTATTCACTCACATGTGTGTATTCATTTAACCTTCAGTGGGGAGGCAGAGGAGGAAGGGCCTTTTAAAGTTTAACATTTAAGGCAGAAACTGGAAAAGATTGACAGAGCTGACTACAGAAAAGTGAATACATCAAAAATGCTCTAACATTAAAGAGAAAAGGTAAACGTGGAAAAATGACTGACAGACAAAGAGCTAATATATTTAATACATGTCTCTCAGAAAGCAATACAAGGGGATAAACATCGTAATAGATAAATGGGAAACTAGTCTTACAAGAGGAAAAAAAAGCAAACACAGTTATGAAGACATGTGTCACATCAGTGTTGCTGTTCCTGGCTGACTCTTTGCGACCCCATTAACCGCAGCACACCAGGCTGCCATCCTTCACCATCTCCCGGAGTTTACCCAGACTCATGTCCATCGAGTCGGTGATGCCATCCAACCATCTCATCCTCCGTCACCCCTTCTCCTCCTGCCCTCAGTCTTTCCCCGCATGGTACACTCTGCATATTCCTGGTATATATGAAAATTTGTACTTCTCAGAAGAGCAGTATAGCGTATCTATCAAGAGACTTAAAAATAAACTGATCATTCACATTCAAGAACTTATCCATATTTAGCAAAGATTTGTGCTCCAGGTCACTGCTTAAAGCATTATCATAAGAACCAAAATTATCGAAATAACAAAAATATCCTATAACAGGAGTTTGGTTAAAAACAAACAAAAAATGAGACATCCAAACAATGAAATTCTACTATGCATTACATTGATGTTTTGGATGAATATTTATTTATATCAACGTGTGTTAATAATACTCAAGTGAAAGAAACAAGTTACCGATGGAATACACAGTAGGATCTCACTTCAGCCCAAAATAAACGGAAGGACAGACAAAGTCTATCTCTGGGTGGTGAAATAAAGTTCAGGTGTCTATTGCTCCATTTGTTTATCTGTATTTTCTAAATTAAACAAATAAACATGGGTTGCTTTTACCATATGAAAAAAATATTGAGTTTTAAGTACCAAAAATATACTCAGTTGCAATGAGAATGTATTCTAATTTGTTTCTAGTATTAGCGTAGGGTTCCTTGAGCTATCTGTACTGCTTTCCCTTTTCCTAATGAAAAAAATAACATACTTTCCAAAGTGCTGCCAAGATCTGGGAACAGGCTGAACTTCCCACCATCTAGTCCTGACCCTCCTCCCACGTCCCTGCTCCTACCCCAGCCCTCAGTCCAAACAGTTAACCACACTGGCTAAGTGGCCCATGAAAGGTAAACAACAACATTTATTTCAAATGAAATAAAAGCTTAAATGAGGTACAGGTGTCAGACCTGCTTGAACGAGCTATGTGAATACTAACGTGGACCCACAGGATCCGTGGCAAAAAAAATGGTTTACCGTCTGCTTGAGCCCAGCTGGTCCTGAGCATTTCTAGTCTTAATTACCTTCAAATAAAAATCTCCTGATTTCCTTTACAAACTGTTGTTATTATTCTGAACTGAGTTCACTATCGTAACAAAAATGTTTTAAAATGCAACAAGAACTAGGTTTAAGCAGAATTGGGATGGATTAGCTACCGCACCCAGAAAAGTCAATGGCACCCCCACTCCAGTACTCTTGCCTGGAAAATCCCATGGATGGAGGAGCCTGGTGGGCTATATAGTCCGTGGGGTCGCTAAGAGTGGGACATGACTGAGCGACTTCACTTTGACTTTTCACTTTCATGCATTGGAGAAGGAAATGGCAACCCACTCCAGTGTTCTTGCCTGGAGAATCCCAGGGACGGGGGAGCCTGGTGGGCTGCCGTCTCTGGGGTCGCACAGAGTCGGACACGACTGAAGCGAGTTAGCAGCAGCAGCACCTAAAGCACCAAGTCTTCTGTTTTCCAGGACACCTCCTCCGTGTGAGGATCCTGGAGGACGAGTTCTGCATGTTTTAACACCCTGGGCCGTTTTCACTTTTCCTTCCTTTTCAACTCCAGGTTTCATTTTGAAGACCCTAATCACAAAGCGTTTCTCACGTGGGATAAATAATGTCGAGCTATCCAAGTTCCATGAAGAATATCACTTTGGATGTCACCAGCGTTTGTCTTTTCAAATGCTCAAAAGCTGTAATTTTCTTCTTCCAGTTTTATCCAGAAACCTTAAATCAAAACAGAAGAAAGTAAACAGGAAGCCGTGTTTCTCTGATCTAGAAAGTGAGGAGGAAGATGAGGAGCAGATGAGAAAATTAAATCTGGAGAAGGCAGCCACCACGTTTCGTTCCAGTTAATCAAAATCATATCTTCAGCAGGCTCCCAGTAGCCTGACCCCAAAGACCAGACATCAGAGAGAGGTGCAGTACATTTTTCTCATTGTCTGTAGGGCGTAATGAGAGAAGGACCATTGCCTACCTTCAGCGGTAGTTCAACATCCATTTAAAAAGAAGTCTGCAAAAGCTGAAGCATAGCTCCTAACTAGCGCGTTAACGGAAGGTTTGATTTATATTTTTAGTGACTGAAAAAAAGGGAAAATTTAGCCCAGATGCCACAACTTGTTCAAATACCAACATATTTGAAATGAGAGTAATAGCTGTTCCCATAGCAAATATGATACACAAAAATAACACATTTGTGCTGTGTTTTTCTGAACGCTATTTGGAGCCAGTTTCGTTTAAGGGGCGAGTCGGGACTAATTCACTTAGTTGATTAGAGCGGCGGTCTCCCACCGGGATGTCACAGGGCAGGGATGGTTCCTAAATGAATGAACAAGTAAATAAACTGGAGAAGAGCAGATACTGGGTTATCAACTTCTCACTTCTCTAGACGAAGACTCAAGAAGCTCACCCACCACCAGTAATCATGACAATTTAATAAGAGAAAGGACATTTTAACAGAAAAAAATCAGGAAGGGAATAATCTCATAATAAAAATTGTCTTTCAGAGGAAGAAAATTCGTTTACAAAAAAAAAAAAAATACCCGCTACATTTTCTCAGTATAAATCCTAATAAAACACGATAAACTAGTATTTAGGAACCAGTGGAAATGACTTAGTATAGTACTAAGGGACCAACTTTCCGTTTTTAATTCCCGTATAAGCTAGTTAAGTTACATGGGTGTGTTTCATAGCCCTGGAGTGTGTGTTAAGGAGTATTTTTTGTTAACTGTTAATTCACTGATTCTGTCTTCTATTCAACAAATACTTCCTGTGGTTTATTACATATTAGGCACTGATGGCGGTTATGAAGCAGTATACAGAAAGAATTTTAATTGAAGAAAAAACATTCCATAAAAGGACACAGATTGATCAGGGAAGCCAAGGGTGGGGCAGGGAAGGCTTCCTGGAGGAGGTAGCATTTGAGTCAGATATGGAAAGATGAGAGGATTTGATAGCTCTTGTTGGTCTGGTAGAGGGTGCTATGGTGGGAGGTTAAAAAAAATTATCCAGACCGATAAACCTGGGAAAGGATTAAATAAGCTCAATGTCTTGAAAGTAATTTGACTTGATATGGTCTGTAGAGTACTGGAGAAATACAAACACCATGAAGGCCATTTTGCAGGGGCTCCTCAGAGTCAAGGCAAATGTTGAGACCACATCCAGTAAGCCAGGCAGAGGCAGCAAGCAGGCGTGGGGACGGATGGATTCCTGACCTTGAAATCAGGAGCTCAGACCTTTGAGTGTCAGCTCCATTCTCCCCAGAAAAACCTGGAGCAATTCTCTTATGCGTCCCATTTTCCGACTGTAAAATGTGATTGATATCTTGATGATATCTGTCCTATTATCAAATTCAATAAGATGCCGTCTGTGAACGGCCTAGGACAGTATGACACACAGTCTGAAATCATGAAAGTTTACTGGCTGTGGATATCTACTGAATCATCAAAATTCAGATTTAGGTAGATTCTCACATTCACCTGTAGGCTCAGAGTGAGAAGTCATGGCAGTAGGTGGGAGGGGTCGGCAGTGAGGGGCATTCGGGTTGCTCAGACGCAGGGCTCAAGAACCACGACACGGTCAGCAGAACCTGGGAGTCGGAAGCTGAGGTCCAGATGGAACCATCCGGTCCAGGGATGAGAGGCAAAGCCATAAAGACATCCTTGTGTTGCCGAGGGCAGGAGTGTAGAGCAAGCAGGGGCCCGAGGACGAGTCTGACCATCTCCTCTGCTGGGCTTGGAAGGACAGCAGGGGATACAGAGCCCGGAGTCTATGGAGCCTGAGAGCTAGGACTATCTTAGGAACAGGGACAGTCCCAAGTGCCACGCGCCACAGGTCCCAGAGAAACAGGAGCAAGGCAGTCACAGCAGGAGCTCCGAAGGGCTTTGTGATCTCAGCACAGTTCCAGTGGTTCGAGGGTGGGGCGGGGGGCCAAACCCACCTTGCAGGAAAAAGTGAAGAGGTGAGATTAAAATAGATGAAATTATATTTAAACTATTAATTTATAAATGTATTATATTTAAATTATATTGAAAGTGGATTAAGTTATATTCGGAATAAGTAAATAGGCATGTGAGTCAAAAGCTACCAAAGAGAAACCCAGCTCTCTCACGCACTCCTCCAATTTCTTGGTCAAACTTTCAGGAATATCCGGGCAGAGTCAATGAATATGTATTTTGTTTGTTTGTTTTAGACTGAGAGTTTTGTTATTACTTTATGATAGTTTCACACATTTCAATATATTCTTGATTATTCATAACATAAATTTATAGTAATACATCAGGTATGTTGGCAACCCAGTCCAGTATTCTTGTCTGGAGAATCCCATGGACAGAGGAGCCTGGCGGGCTACAGTCCATGGGGTCACAAAGAGTCGGACGCGACTGAGTGACTAACACTTTCACTTTCATGTTTTTTAAACACCACCTGATACCTACTACTCTGTACCTTTTTTAAAAAACTGATTTTTTCCTGTGGACCACTTTTAAGTCTTTACTGCATTTGGTACAGTGTTGCCTCTGTTTTATCTTTTGGTTTTTTGGCCCTGAGGCATGGGGGATCTTAGCTCCCAACCAGGGATCAAACACCCATTCCCTGCACTGGAAGGCGAGGTCTTAGCCGCTGGACCATCCGGGAAATCTCTACACCTCTCTTTCTACTTGGCCATACGATGTCCTGGGGCTCCCAGGTGGTTTAGTGGTAAAGACCCCGCTTGCAAGGCAGGAGACACGGGTTCGATCCTTGGGTCTGGAAGATCCTCTTGAGAAGGACATGGCAATCCAGTCCAGTAGTCTTGACTGGAGAATTCCATGGACAGAGGAGCCTGGTGGGCTACAGTCCACGGGGCCACAGAGAGTTGAACATGACTGGCTAAGTGCGCACCTGATGTCTTGCAGGTCTCTCTATACGACCCTGAGGTTCATCGTAATTTATTTGCTCAGCCTTTTCCTCTACTGGCAGATGTGTGGGTCGTTTCCATCAAGAACCTGATACAAAGAACAATAGCTTCATGAGTGACTTGGTGAGGTTCTAAGACTCTAGACGTTGATGACTCAGGCGGCAGGACTACTGGATTTAACCACAAACAACCGCGTCCATCCGCCTCCGGCCAGATTCCGGGACCCCATTTCCTGCTCTGCGGCCTCCCCTAGCTTTTCCGCACAACCCCATCGGAGTGCTTTCTGGAAATGAAACAGTGGCTTCTGCTTTAAAGATTACAGTCCCGAATGCTAGCTCAGACTGATTAAGCCTTCACTTGCGACCTGGTAGAGACAGGAATGTCGCTCTCCCGCTGTGACAGGTGGCGCTGGAAGCCCCTCGGAGGTTGCCCACCCCCACCTCCTCTGTTTCGCAGAAGTGAGAATCCGAGAGTAGAGACGTGACGGGGTTCCTCCAACAGTCCTGGACCCCGCGGTCCCCGCTCCCAGACCATGTTCTTTCTGTTTCCTCCAGCATCCTTACCTGCCTTCAGTGACTCAAAAGCAAAGGAGGCTCTGCCTATTACAGGAGACTCAGGTTTGACTAGGAAACACAGAACACATGTCTTAGGGATCTGGGAAACAGGGGCGCCATCCCTGAGACGCCAAGGGCCAGGCCTCACAGTTGGGTTTAGGCTCTGACGCACAGCTCCGTGCTGGGAGGTTCTGTGGCCTCCCTGAGTCTCAGCTGCTCCAGCTCCACACTTGGCATCAGACCACACAGGCCTTGCTGGAGTCGTTGTGAAGGCTGATGTAATCCTTATAAAACTCTGTTAGCTGTGCAGAAGAAAGCCACACTGTGTCTAGAAATGACGGAGTGCCAGCCACTCAGCCACACTCCTCCGCCCAACTTGGTTTATCAGATGCTGCTGTGCTTCAGCCAGTTCAGCAATTACTGTCATCAGTTAACTAAGCATTCTGTCTTGCCACCCCCTGCTGCTGCTGCTGCTAAGTCGCTTCAGTCGTGTCCGACCCTGTGCGACCCAGTAGACGGCAGCCCACCAGGCTCCCCGGTCCCTGGGATTCTCCAGGCAAGAACACTGGAGTGGGCTGCCATTTCCTTCTCCAACGCATGAGAGGAAAAGTGAAAGTGAAGTCGCTCAGTCATGTCCAACCCTCAGCGACCCCATGGACTGCAGCCTTCCAGGCTCCTCCATCCATGGGATTTTCCAGGCAAGAGTACTGGAGTGGGGGTGCCATTGCCTTCTCCGTACCACCCCCTGGTCATCCTTAACTCGGTTGATTCAAAGGACTTAGTCTAGTCTCTTGCGTTTCAAAATAAGATCTTTACCACTTAAGGTCTTTGTACCTCTGTTACTCCATTTGCTGAATGAGGGAAATAGGACTATGGGGAGGATTAAATAAGTTAATATATGTGGAACAGGGTCAGATACACAGAAAATACTCAGTAAGCATTAGTACTGTTAGTGTAACTAGCTGAACGTGGGTGACAGCGTGTGACTATAGGCGCTCAACTAAAGAAACAACTTGCGCTCTTACTGTGCCGCTGTTCAGTTCAGTGTTTGCTTCCGAGGGACACGCTGATGGTCTCTTGGATGAAGTAACCAGGCTTCGAGCCTGCAAAGCTACAGTCATCACCACAGGAAGAGAACTGGTCCGTCCAGGCCCCGAGATCTCTCAGTTTCCCGTTCACAATTTGCTTTCTGGGCTGTCTTGTTCGACATTACAGCCTCAGCACCCACGTACTCAGTCAATACTGGCTTATGAGTGAATGAAAACATTTATGAATCTAGTCAAAGTCAGAGGAACCGAGGATGGCGCCAAGGAAGGAAGTCTGGCTGTCACTGTAGATTTTCCAGGAGAAAGGAGATCAAGTATAATTGCTTTACAACATGGTATTAATTTCTGCTGTACAGCGAATGGAATCAGCTAGAAGGATACATTTATCCCCTCCCCCCGTGGACCTCCCTCCCACCTCCACGCCCACCAGTCCCACTCTCGGTGACAGAGCACGGAGCTCCCTGTGCTATGCAGCAGCTTCCCGCTGTCTATTTTGCACATGGGAGTGTACACGTGTCAATCCCAGCCTCCCAGGCCTCCCCCAGGCCGTGTCCACAGGTCCCCTCTCAATGTCTGTGACTCTATTCCTGCCCTGCAAATAGGTTTAGCTGTATCACTTTTCAGATTCCATATATATGCGCTAATATACGATATTTGCTTTCCTCTTTCTGACTTATTCCACTCCCTGTTCATCCGCAGCTCTACAAATGACTATTTCATTCTGTTTAGTGGTTGAGTCACACCCCATTGTAAATATGCGCCACGTCTTCCTCATCCACTCAGCTGTCTCTGGACAATTAGGCTGTCTCCGTGTCCTCCTGGCTATTGCAAATGGTGCTGCAGTGAACACTGGGTTCCTGTGCTCTTTTGAATCACGGTTTCCTCAAGGTAGCAGATCAACTTTTAAAACAGAGGAGGAGGAATAGACACGTAGGAATAGAATCACTGTTGCTTGATGGGTAGACTCCAAGCCTGGAGATAAAACATAGAGGGCCAGCTGTGCAGCTGGACAAGCTGGCCCACAGAATCTCTGGGTTTTGTTTCTGTTTTTAATGAAGTCAGATACCTCAAGAAGGCAGCGGAGAGCATTTCTTTTTGACCGCGATACTCTGCAGAGATTTCCAGTCGTTAAAAGGGATCATTCTAAAGGTATCACAAAGAGCACCCTATTACAGTGTCTGTCTCCCTGAAAGCGAATCCTTCTTCTTTGTACTCAGAGTGTTTCTCTGTTAATAACAGCCTCCTCCGATGACCCCAGGTTTCACAGCCTCCCTAGAAGTAAAAGTTTCTCTCTGTGTGGGCATTTTATTCCCATTCCTACACACACTCCTCCCCAGTTGGGGTCATAGCTGGGCCACCGCTACTAAATGCATCACCACTGAGTCAAAGGACAAGTCAGAGCAACTGTCGGTGCTGCCTTCTCTCCCTCGTCGTGTTTATTTAGGTTGACATCGCTATCATGAAACTCGGCGAGCATTTACACAGAGCCCCTCTCGTGCGCAGTCACGTAGGCTAGGCGGCATCCAGTGGGTTGGGCGTGGTTTCTGGCCTGGAGCA
>SJYA01006479.1:0-20254 GCA_006410615.1 Neotragus moschatus
ACATCTAGGTTGCTTCCATGTCCTGGCTATTATAAATAGTGCTGCGATGAACATTGGTGTACACGTGTCACTGGAGATTTCTTAATGACACTTTTCATGGTGTTGATTATGATCATGACAGAAGATAGTAGGGGTGGTAACTGGTGGGAAATCTAAGCCGTGACTGTATTCAAAACTCACTGTTAAGTAAAAATCTCTTGAAAATATTAAGGACAAATGTTGGCTTTTATCTCTAAACCTATGTGGTTTTTTTGGTTTTAAAAATACCCTAATATGCTAATGTTTCTTTTATGTATTTGATTTACTTTCATGTATACGTAACAGAATATATTTTTCTCCCCCACTATACTATTCCTTGTGGGCTTTCATAGGTTATTAAATCTATTGTCCTGACATAAGTTACTAAAGGCTCCTCAAGCTCCCTCCAGTTGGAAACCATTTTTAATATTTATATTCCTCAACCACATCTAATATGATTAGCACCTCAGGGGATTAAAAACAAACCGTTATTAAAGCACAATTTCTAACATGTAGGAGAAGAAAGTGGTCCTACACATTAGAGGTTGCACTTGTTTGGACACTGCCCATGACTCTAACCTAAAATCGTTTGATTAATTTGTCTTGTTAAACAGCTTACTACTTACCTATAGGGTGATGAGACGAGTCCTTTTGAGTTCATAAATTGTCTTATAAGCAATGCAGCACATCATTGAACCCAAATAGAGTTATTTATTTTTCTTAGAAAGACAATTATGAACTTCCATGGAAGGCTCCCTATGTGAACAGAGGGTAGCACTGTACATATGGTTCAAAAAATATTGTAATTTAAAACAAAATGAGAATTATAACTCATAATTNTCATAAATTGTCTTATAAGCAATGCAGCACATCATTGAACCCAAATAGAGTTATTTATTTTTCTTAGAAAGACAATTATGAACTTCCATGGAAGGCTCCCTATGTGAACAGAGGGTAGCACTGTACATATGGTTCAAAAAATATTGTAATTTAAAACAAAATGAGAATTATAACTCATAATTTTCTCTATGAGATCAAGAGCCCTCGAATCTATTAATCTATAGAGTGGTACCTGTCAGGATTTTCTTTGACCCACCACACAAAGCACATTAAGTGTCATTTATGTAAAATAATACAGAAATGGTATCTTCATAATTAGGTGAGGTAATTTGGTGCAGGAACAATCTAAATGGCAGTTCAACATAATGTGATTTGATGTCTGGCCAGAGTTTCAGAATGTGAGTGGCTTCACAGGAAACAACTCATGAGTAGGGATGGTTATAACTTTTTTTCTAAATTAAGCAATCATGAACTTCCAGGTGTGATTTTATGTTTCATGAATTTGTTTGCTCAGAGTAATTGAATGATACAAGCAGAAATACTCTTGCATTTTAATTCTTATTTCAAGATGCAAATCTTCAAACGTATATGAGCCATTTTTGTTTTTAGCAACACAAATATGCAGATCAAAAGCAAGCACATTTATACCTATTATAATACATTAAAAATATTATACGAAGAAGAATTTGCTTCTGTGCTAAGATATACTATGATGAGTTCACAGCAATTGCCTAAAAGATACAGAAATTAGTGACTGTCCCTGCTTTGATGCTGCTCTGTGGAGTAAAGCAGCTGGCCAAAGAAGCCAAATTTTTAGATACGTTTGTTTGCTGCAGAGAGGCAGAAAACCAAAACCACAGGTAGTGCAAACCAGGTCCTCCTGGACTCCAATAATAAGTAAGTCCAATCCAGTAATAACCTAAAATCTGACACAGAAATATTTCCATCTTTCTGTTCTAAAGGAAAGATAGCAAAGCCTTGCATTTATGTTAACATAGTTGAAGGAACCAACTTTCTTGACTTCAAACTATATTACAAAGCTACAGTCATCAAGACAGTATATTACTGGTACAAAAATAGAAACAGACCAGTGGAACAAGTTAGAAAGCTCTGGAGAAGGCAATGGCACCCCACTCCAGTACTCTTGCCTGGAAAAATCCCATGGACGGAGGAGCTTGGTAGGCTGCAGTCCATGAGGTCGCTAAGAGTCGGACACGACTGAGCGACTTCACTTTCACTTTTCATTTTCATGCATTGGGGAAGGAGATGGCAGCCCACTCCAGTGTTCTTGCTTGGAGAATCCCAGGGATGGGGGAGCCTGGTGGGCTGCCATCTATGGGGTCGCACAGAGTTGGACATGACTGAAGCGACTTAGCAGCAGCAGCAGAAAGCTCTGAGACAAATTCACGTACCTATGGGCACCTTATCTTAGACAACTTCTGCTGCTAAGTTGCTTCAGTCGTGTCCAACTCTGTGTAACCCAAAGATGGCAGCCCACCAGGTTCCCCCATCCCTGGGATTTTCCAGGCAAGAACACTGGAGTGGGTTGCCATTTCCTTCTCCAATGCATGAAAGTGAAAAGTGAAAATGAAATTGCTCATTCGTGTCTGACTCAGCAACCCCATGGACTGCAGCCTACTAGGCTCCTCCATCCATGGGATTTTCCAGGCAAGAGTACTGGAGTGCACCACCGTTGCCTTCTATCTTAGACAAAGGAGGTATGAAAATACAGTGGAGAAAAGACAGTCTCTTCAATAAGTGGTGCTGGGAAAACTGGACAGCTACGTGTAAAAGAATGAAATTAGAACACTTCCGAACTCTATACACAAAGATAAACTCAAAGTGGGTTACAGACCTAATTGTAAAATAAAAACCTATACAACTCTTAGGGGAAAATATAGGCAAAATGCTCTTTGACGTCAATCACAAGATCCTCTATGACCTACCTCATACAGCAATGGAAATCAAAAACAAAAATAAATGAATGGGATCTAATTAAACTTAAAAGCTTTTGCACAGCAAAGGAAACCATAAACAAGATGAAAAGACAATCCTCAGAATGAGAGAAAATAATTGCAAATGAAGTAACTGACAAAGGATTAATCTCCAAAATATACAATTAGCTCAGGCAGGCCAATATCAGAAAAACAAACAACCCAGTCAAAATATGGGCAGAAGACCTAAACAGACGTTTCTCCAAAGAAGACATACAGGTGGCTAAAAAGCACCTAAAAAAATGCTCAACCTCGTTATTATAGAAAAGTGAAAGTTGCTCAGTCATGTTTGTCTCTTTGCTACCCCATGGACTGTCCATGGAATTCTCCAGGGCAGAATACTCGTGTGGTTAGCCTTTCCTTTCTCCAGGGGATCTTCCCAACCCAGGAATAGAAGTGGGGTCTCCTGCATTGCAGGCGAATTCTTTACCAACTGAGCTATCAGGAAAGCCCATAATGCAAATCAAAACTATAATGAGGTATCACCTCACCTCAGTCAAAAAGTTGTTTTGTTGTTATTCTTGTTCAGTAACTGAGTCATGTTTGACTCTTTGCAACCCCACAGACTGCAGCATGCCAGGCTTCCCTGTCTTTCATTATCTCCCGGAGTTTGCTCAAATTCTTGTCCATTGAGTCAGTGATGCTATTGAACCATCTCACCTTCTTCTTCCCTCCTTTCTTTTTGCCTTCAGTCTTTCCTAGCATCAGGGTCTTTTCCTGTGAGTCACATCTTCACATCAGGTGGGCAAAGTATTAGAGTATCAGCTTCAGCAAGTTTCATTCAGGGTTGATTTCCTTTAGGATAGACTGGTTTGATCTCTTTGCAATCCAAGGACCTCTTCAATCTTCTTTATGGTCCAACTCTTACATCTGTACATGACTACTGGAAAAATCATAGCTTTGACTATATTGACCCATCATCAAAAAATATACAAACAATAAATGCTAGAGAGAGTGTGGAGAAAAGGCAACCCTTTTGCACTGTTGGTGGAAATGTAAATTGATACAGCCACTGTTCTGAATAGCGTGGATATTTCTTTAAAAATTATGTGTACAAGTACTATATGACCCAGCAATTCCACTACTGAGCATATACTCTGAGAAAATCACAATTCTAAAAGACACATCTACCCCAATTTTCATTGCAGCACTATTTACAATAGCTAGGACATGGAAGCAACCTAGATGTCCATCAACAGATGAATAGATAAAGAAGTTGTGGAATATATGCACAATGGAATATTACTCATCATAAAAAAGGAAAGATTTGAGTCAGTTCTACTGAGATGGATGAACCTGGAGCCTGTTATATGAATGAATTAAGTCAGAAAGAGAAAAAACAAATATATTAATGCATATATATGGAATCTGGAAAAATGGTACTGGTGAACCTATTTATAGGGCAGCAATAGAGATGCAGACATAGAGAATAGATTTGTGGACACAGTGGAGGAAGCAGAGGATGGAAGGAATTTAGAGAGTAGCACTGAAACCTATACATTACCATATGTTAAATAGATAGCTAGTGGGAACGTGTTGTATGATGCCAGGAGCTCAATCCTGGTGCTCTCTGACAACCTAGAGGGCTGGGATGAAGTGGGAGGTAGGAGGGAGTTTCAAGAGGCAGTGGGCATATGTATATCTATGACTGATTCACGCTGATGTATGGCAGAAACCAACACAACATTGTAAAGCAATTAACCTCCAGTTAAAAATAAGTAAATTAAACAAAAAGCATACATTCATGAGATATGACAGTTAGAATCAGATTGTTAGTCTAGTGTGTTCATAATTTCTACTTTAACAGTGATTCCCAATGATATTTTTAGGAAGAACAAGGTGATTTTTTTCTCAGTATATGCCAAACACTTAAATTTTCTCAACAATACCCTAACAAAGACTTATGATAAATACATATTACTTTCTTCTGAAAATAGAAGAGTTTGCCTTGGTTGCATTCAGTGCAAAAAGAATAAAAAAGTTGATATTGAAAAATTATTCCAGAGGTTGCACTAAAATGCATTATTATGCCTATTTTTAAGCTATCATAAAATGAACCAATGTACATTGAGTTTAAGATGATAAAAAGTTTTTAAAACCAAAAGATGCTTCTGGAATTTAAAAATAAAAATGATGAATAAGGAAGCAATCATTTCATATTTTCAAAGATTTTAAAGCAATATTTTCAGGAATAAAATTCTGTTTCTCTTAACTAGTTTTCCTCTCGCTAACAATTGCTTTTCTATCCCTTGGCACTTCCTCCCATTCTGTTTCACATTTAAATCATAAAACTATTTTTAATAGGAAAATTCATGTTGAGATTCATGTTCCTATTCATATTGCTGAGATTCATGTTACTATTTGTTCATATTGCTAGGTCTAATGGTCAGACATATTTTGTTTCAGAAATACTATATCTTTGATTGAAAATATTTTTATAAAGGAAGAACTAGATTGATTAAGAGTCAAGATTGATTAAGATTAGCTACTAATGCATACATTGGAAATGCTTCTTCTTTGTGGGACCTACAATTATCTTCATATTATTTTCCCCTGGGTGTCAATGTGATGATGTCACTGAGTAGTTAAGGACTATGGAGTATGGCAGACCACTCTGGTTTTGATGCTGTATCAATTGGGCAAATTACTTACCCATTTGAACTACATGTTCTACAATGTGGAAAAGAGCAGAACTTTTATTAGTTGGGGGTATTTTTATTAGTTAGGGAATTTTATTAGATGGATATACACCGAGGTTAGGGAAGGCAACTGGGTACAGAAGTAAGCTGTCAAATGCTGAGAGCAAAATGTGGCAAGCAATCATGGTTGAGAGAGAGAACAAAATTGAATAAACTTGAATATGTGTCTAAAGGCAGGTGAACATGTGCCATTTGTTTGGGCAAGTCATTGATTTTATCAATAATCTACATGGTATATAATGGGAATTCATGCCAGAAAGAACAAAAAGAGCAACAAAAAAAGATTTTGACCTGGAATTTCATGAATTTAAAGATGCTTTTGTCAAATAGACATGACTTTAATCATACAGGGGACAAACCATAATTACATTGATCAGATGCTATTGTTGAGGCTTTTGATGCCAGTACAACCGAGAAAGCTTTAATTAAATGGAGAAGATATTTTGCATATCTTTTAAGGAGGAATTTTGTGTCAAAAATAAAACTTCAAGGTAACACCCTGTCAATAGTGAATATTCCATTACTTGAATTATCGTGGATGTGACTTCTGATGCATCTGAACTTTTTACACACTAGTATTACACACATGATAGATTTCCCAGGTGGCTTGGTGGCAAAGAACTCACCTGACAATTCAGGAGACATGGGTTTGATCCCTTGGATGGGAAGATCCCCTGGAGAAGGAAATGGCAAGCCATTCCAATATTCTTGCCTGGGAAATCCCATGGACAGAAGAGCTACAGTCCATGGTGTCACAGCGTCAGACATGACTTGGCAACTGAGCACCCATGCACTGCACAGGTGACTTCTTTCTTGGACTTTTCACTCTAAGGATCACTACAGAAGTCACCATTTCTAGGGTCCCTTCTTTATACCATTTCTTTGGCCTCGGGCTGGACTGAGTGCTGAATATTAACCAGAATCTTTGGATACAGACACTAAAATCAGTCTAGATAGTTTCAGCATAAAGGAATTTATGAAGTGTGATCAAATTTTCACAGTACTGTTAGGAAGCAATCACAGTATTTTCAGGAAGGATGAAGAAAAGGACTCTCAGCTAAGTCCTTAGAAAAACTTCCAAGACCATGGCATAGAACAAAGTCAAAATCAAGGAAGCTGCTGCCTTTACCATGGTTGCAGAACCAAGAAACTGACCCTGTGACCATTGATTTTAGTACAAGCCACCTCTGTGCAAATGTGCACAGGAGTTAAGTCACTGCCTAACTGGTGGTTTAGTCACTAAGTCATGTCTGACACTTGCGGCCCCATGGACTGTACCCCACCAGGCTCCTCTGTCCGTGGGATTCTCCGGGCAAGAATACTGGAGTGGGTTGTCATTTCCTTCTCCAGGGGATCTTTCCATCCAGGAATTGAACCTGAGTCCCCTGCATTGCAGGCAGAGTCTTTACCAACTGAGTTATCAAGGAATATTACTATGGGGAGCCTACAATTTTTAATCACTTTAGATATGCAAGTTCTATCTCATACTAGTAAAATAAAATAAGACCTCAAATAAAATAAGTGCATGAAAATATTTCAGCACAGCATAATTCACATGGTAGAAATGCCAAAAACCTATCATCATGACCATTGTACTCTTACTTGTATATATACCTATTCTAGACTGTGGATTCCTTGAGGATACTGACCATGTTCTTAATTTTATATTACGATGCCTATTGGAGTATCTGGCAAATATTAGATGGCCAATAAATATTAGATGGCCAGTGAAAGGAAGACTGCTTAAGGAAAACAAGTACATTCTGTGGGGATATCGTGGAGATTAATAACATAGGAATACTAAATGGATGCACTGACATTTATTGAAGAGTCTTGAATTTTAAGAAATTAGGACAGCTTGCATACATAATGAAATCAAATTATTCGTTATTATTTATTTGCAATTCAAGTGAAAAGAAGTGGCTAATGAATATGCTTTTTAAAATATTAGCTATATATTAAAAATGGTGGCAGACTCTTCTGTTAACTTACTTATTACTTAATCAGCAATGTTAAAGAAGTTTTAAGCTAATTAATCATCAATATATTTATCTGTATATTATTGAAGCTATTTTCTCAAAATAAATTTAGCCTGCTAGGTGCTCTACCATTTATTATTCATGAATCAAATGGAACTTCGTTGGCTTGTAAGGGATGATACTAAATGTATTTGATTTAAGGGATTAGGTGGGAAAATTTTTCAGTTGATAATATAAATTTGAAGTTTGAAAATCAAGAAATAGCATTTAAGATTTCCTTATTCAACTTTTCCCAAACGGTTTAGTTCTGATAGTTTAAATCATTCTAGCCTCTCAGAGTTAAAAGGAATTTTACTATCTGCTGATACATATTCTCAGAGTTGAAGTCTCCTTCACACAATCCTGTTGGGTTATTGTCCAGTCTTGGCTGGGCTATCTTCTTGAAACACTGAAGATGGGGAAATTATCAGTTGCCTTTGCCTGGTGGTCCTGTGGTTAGGACTTCATGCTTCCACTGCAGGGGGCCTGGGTTAGACCCTTGGTTAGTGAACTAAGATCCTACATGCCATATGGCATAGCCAAATAAAAGGAAGAAGATAGGGAAATTATCATCTTACAATGCAACTTAATTTCCCACAAAATTTCAACTTTTTAGAAAATAATTTTAAAGGACAGTAGAAATCTTTCACTGTATCTCACAAGCGTTGGTCTCATTTTGCTAAGAAATAAAGGCTTCAATATATTTCACTGAATCTACAAATAGTGCATTTATCACTTTTACAATTTGAAAGCAGCTTTCACTTCATTCAACATTTTCCACATTATAATGATAAATTCTACACTAAATTTTCTTTGAAAAATGGTTGTTCATCTGAGCTTCCTCTTTCTGGCTTATTCTCTTATTCCAGGAAGGAAGCTGTTTTCCCAAGTAAGAAGTCCCTCCTTCAGCGTTTCTATGTAGAAATTTTCCTTTAGGACTTAAAAACCACATATCGATGGCTTAGCTCCCAATTGCACTATTGTTATGTGCCTAGCAATTATATGCCTCCTTTAAATCTATTTTGTGAAAGCAGCTTTTTTTTTTTTTTTTTTGATTCCTTCCTCACTGGCACAAAGGGCAAAGTCTTTTTGACTCTCCTTATCCGATACTAGCCAGAGGTGTGGCAACTGTGGGGCATTAGAAATGATCCTCCAGTCTCTTTCTCCTTGGTGCTTTGCTACAAAAGGAAAGAGTTATGGTTAGTGTAAGGCAATATGGGGAGGATAAATCAATGGCTTTCTAGAGGAAACACTAAGGAAAAGGAACCTGGAAAAGGGAAAGTCAGGAGTGGGCCATGGAGAAGATGTATCATGAGGAGTGCTTTAAATCACTGTAAGAAGTCCTGGAATCCCCACAAAGCTGCACATGCTTCACACAAATTCGAAGGAGGCCAGAAAAGACTTTGAGATTTGAATTACAGCGGAAGTCATGCCCATATTTCAGAATGACACTTAGGAAGTACATAAGAAGTAAAAATCATAACACTGAAAAGTCTCCATAGACTAAAATAGTATGGGACTACTTGCCCACAGAGGGCAGGTCAGGAATTATTATCTGAATCTAACAAGATTGACTACTCTCTTAAAAAAAAAGAAAAAAATAACATAATCCATCAAATCCAAACACTCTTTTTCATGTACAAAGAAACATGTTTTGAGAAACATAGAATTAGAGAGAGGTGACTGATATATGACTGATATATCAGTATAAATATATCAATCAATTATATATATATCAATTATATATATTGATACATCAATATATATAATTATGACTGATTTGCTTTGTTGTACAGGATAACCATCACGGTATTGTAAAGCACTTTTCTCCAGTTAAAAATATATATAAAAATGAAATAAAATGAACAGGATGGAATGCAAAGTGACCATACGTGCAAAGAGCCAGGAAAACCAAAACAACTTTCAAGAGGGGAAAGCAAGCAAAAAAACAAAAGAAACCTGTACATATTGTGCCAATAATGACAGACTAAAATGTTAGACTTTTTGGATGAAGATTTTAAAACAGCTGTAATAACAATACTCTGAGAAGTGAGAAAAAATATTCTTGAAATGAATGAAAAGAAAGAATTTCTCTGAAAAGTAATAAAAGCTATAAAATGAAATAAGTGAAAAAAACCCTATAACTTAAAATACAGTAATAGTGATAAAAGTTCACTAAAGACATTCAATAGCAGAGTTGAGATAACAAAGAAAAGAATAGTGAACTTGAAGTAGATTGACAGAAATTATCAACCTGAATAATGGAGAGAATAAAAAACTGAAAAAAAATGAATATAGTTTCAGGAACCTATTGGTAATATCAAAACATCCAACCTTAGTCTCATTAGAGCCCCAAAAAGAGAAAAAAAAAAAAAAGATTGGTGCACAAAATGTTTGAAGAAGTAATGACAAATAAATCCCTAAATTTGGTGAAAAACACACATTTAATAATCCAACAAGCTCACTGAGCTTAACAGGATAATTTCAAAGAAAGCCACATCCAGAGATGTCAAAATCAGACTGTTGGAAGTCAACGATAAAATTGTTTTCTTTTTTTTTCCCCAGGAATTATCATCACATGTCATATAAATAAACAAAGGTTTTCCACCAGAAATCATGGACGCCAGAAGACATTTGCACATTATTTAAAACATTGTTAACACTAATAGAAGATAAATGTCATTTAAATCTTATTTCTAGCAAAATTGTCTTTTAGGAATTAAGTTAAAAAATACATTGTCATATGAGATTTTAACATAAGAAAACCTGATCTCTCATAAATGAAGGAAGAACAAAAGAAAATGTAAACATCTAGTCAAATAAGAGACTAGTTTTGTCTGCTAATTTTATTAAATTATGTATGGCTATTGAAAGCTAAAAGTATAATAACACTTTCTGAGGTGAGTTTCAATGTAAGCAGATATTCATGAAAGTTACATCAAAAAAGTAAAGTGTTAGTCACTCAGTCATGCCCAACTCTTTGTGACACTATGAACTGTAGCCTGGCAGGTTCCTCTGTCCATAGGATTCTCCAGGCAAGAATATTGGAGTAGGTTGCCATGCCCTCCTCCAGGGGATCTTCACTACCCAGGAACTGAACCCACGTCTCTTTTTTCTCTTCACTGGAAGGCAGGCTCTTTACAACTAGCGCTACATTTAGTCATAGGGTTTGTTTATTTTACCTGAAGTGATAAACACAATAATTCTAAGTAGTTTGGGTAAAGATTTGTATATATGTTGTAATCACTAGATCAGCAACTTTTCTTTTTTTGGCCATGTTGAGTGGCATACAGGATCTTAGTTACTGACCAGGGATCAAACATGTGCTCCCTGCAGTGGGAGCATAGAATCTTAACCAATGGACCTCCAAGGAAGCCCCAACATTTTTTGCTTGAAGACAATAGGAAGATTAAAATAAAGTTCTAAAAAACAACTCAACTTTTAAAATGTAGGGAATAGAAGTCACAGGAACAAAAACAAAATGGACAAAACAACAACAACAACAACAACAACAACAAAAACAACAACAACCTAATGAAATTGTAGACCTAAAGTCAATCTATAAATAATAACATTATAGGTAAATGATCTAAACACACCAAATAAAATCTAAGAATTCTTTTGAATTTTAAAAATATCCTTCTGTGTACTATCATAAATAAACTGGAATTATAATGATATAAATAAAAGGATGCTAAAAAAATACTATGCCAACAGCAATTTAAAAAAAATGCTCAGATCATTATTAACATCAAAAAAATAAAGAAAATTATCAAGTGAAAATTACATCAGAAAATGATATATATATGCATATATATATATATATATATACACATACACATACATATACATAGTGGAATACTATTCATCCATAAAAAAGAATGAAATGTTATTTGCAACAACATGGGACTGGAGGGTACTAAGCTTAGTTAAGTAAATCAGACAAAGAAAGACAAATGCTATATGTTATCACTGACATGTGGAATTAAAAAATAAAACTAGTAAATATAACAAAAATGAACAACAAATTGTGAATCACTATGCATATATAAACATATAAACATATAAAACATATAAAATGGTAAATCAGCTATCAGTTCAGTTGCTCAGTTGTGTCCAATTCTTTGCAACTCCATGGACTGCAGCACGCCAGGCTTCCCTGTTCATCACTAACTCCCAGAGTTTACTCAAACTAATGTCTATTGAGTCAGTGATGCCATCCAACCATCTCATCCTCTGTCGTCCCCTTCTCCCACCTTCAATCTTTCCCACCATTAGGATCTTTTCAAATGAGTCAGTTCTTTGCATCAGGTGACCAAAGTATTGAAATTTCAGCTTCAGCATCAGTCCTTTCAATGAATATTCAGGACTGATCTCCTTTAGGATGGATTGGTTGGATCTCCTGGCAGTCCAAGGGACTATCAAGAGTCTTATCCAACACCACAGTTCAAAAGCATAAATTCTTTGGTGCTCAGCTTTCTTTATAGTCCAACTCTCACATCCATACATGACCACTAGAAAAACCATAGCTTTGACTAGATGGACATTTGTTGGCAAAGTAATGCCTCTTCTTTTTAATAACCTGTCTAGGTTGGTCATAACTTTTCTTCCAAGGAGAAAGCATTTTTTAATTTAATCACCTATACTTCAATTAAAAAAAAACCTGTACACTGGGGTTGAAATATTAGAAACCAAAAATTAGAAAAAAATACATATTACAAAATCTTCCCCATCCAAGTGAAATATTTAGGTATTAATTTAACAAAAATGTGCAAGATTTGTATGCTGAAAACACAAAATATTCATGACAGAAATAAAAGAAAATCTAAATAAATGGAGAGGAGTGATACTCTGTTAAGAGAAAGATGTGATATCAATCTTCTCCAAATTATCTGTAGATTTAATTCAATTCCAATCAAAATCCTAGCAGGATTCCTTGTAGAGATAAGCTGATTCCACAATTTACATGAAAAGCTCTAGAAACGTGAATATTCATAAAAATTAATCAGAATCAAGTTGGAGAACCCATACTACCTGACATTAACACATTATTAACTATAACAATGTCTAGACAGTGTGGCATTGGTCAAAAGATGGACACACATACCAATCAATCAAAATACAGAATTCTGAAGTAGAACTTCAAATGTGATCAATTTATTCCTTACAAACAGGCAAAGAAATTCAAAGAAGAATGGGCAGTATTATCAACAAATGGTGATTGGATAACTGGACATTTATATAAAAATGAACCTATATTAGTATCTCATATCATAAACAAAAATTAATGCAAAATATTCCATAGACATAAATGTAAATTGTACAACACTGAGAAAAATATAGGAAGTAATCTTAATGATACTGAGTCCAGCAAACAGAGTTTAAATACAAAATTTAAAGCATGATCCATAAAAATAAACAAATAAAAAAGATAAACTTTATAGAATTTAAAAAATGTTCCCTCTAAAGTACAACATAAAGAAAGTGATAAAGAAAACAAGTTAGTAGAAAATGTTTATAAATTACAAATTTGACAAAGGACTTTTATCCAGAATATACTTTAAAACCCACAAAAATTAATATAAAAAACAATAAAAATGGCAAAAATATTATATAAGCAATTCATTAGAAAGAACATCTGGGTTTAAAATAATCACATGAAAAGATACTCAATATAATTAGTCATCTATTGTTTAACCATTAAGTCCTGTCCAACTCTCTTGTGAGACTAGCTTGCCAGGCACCTCTATCCATGGGATTTCCCAGTATTTATATAGGACTGATTTTTACCATAGGTTAAATGAATTATGCATCTTTTATGTAACAATACAAATCTGTGCTAATGAGAATAAGTCCTCTGATAATGAACCGTTTCCTATAGCTCTTCACATGAGCAGGAGTTCTGATGGGATATTATTCAAACTTTCTATCCAACTGTGTGGAGGAAAGATCTCCAATCAGCGTGAAGCACACTTTAGAAAACATATACTCCAGGTAGATAGACTAAATTTACTTGTGCTGGAATATTAATTCTACATGAATCCTGTAAACTACTCCCCTGGAGTCTCTGATTCATTTGAGGACCTTATAATATGGAAAAGACCTCGAATAGATGCCAGTTTTGCTGGATGTGGCATCGTACTGAAGGCAGCATATTTACAATGATTAGAGCTGTGCTGCCCCCTAGCATCAACCCTGCCTGAGCCACATGTCACTGGGTCACCATATGCACAAGTCACATAACCACTCAGAAGTTGTGTCCTTGTCACTTCATTTACTCCTGTAATGTGGCCTATCATCTCATTCGTCTTGGGGGCAGCTGTAACATAACTGAAACTCAATTATCTGTCAGAGTCCACAAGATTTCAGGCCCTGAGTCAAACGACATACATTTAATCCTAGCTCCAACTCTTTCTGAGTGTAAATTTTGCAAGTTACTGTTCATCTCTGTGCCTCCATTTCTTAATCTGTAAAACAGACATGATGCTGAAATTACCACATAGGGTTTTGGGAGAGTCTTTAAAATAGTATATACATATATATAACATAACACAGTGCCAGGCACAGAGAAGACATATAAGAGGTATGATGATATAGAAGGTGATAATGATAACATTGGTATCATACTGCAAGAATGCCAGTTTCCCTCCCCATTTAAGACATTGCTTTCATACCAAGGAGAACAATGTTATATTTATCCCATAAATGCCATCTTGTTTGTTTCAGTTTATTATTCAATCTTATTGAGAAACTTGTGTGTCTTTTTTCTGTTCTATCACCTAGATATGTGTTAAATACTGCCTTCCTTAAAGATAAAGGGCTTCCCTGGTAGCTCAGATGGTAAAGAATCTACCTGCAATGCAGAAGACCTGAGTTTGACACCTCGGTTGGGAAGATCTCCTGGAGAAGGAAATGGCTACCAGCTCCAATATTCTTGCTGGAGAATTTCATGGACACAGGGGCCTGGTGGGCTATATTTCATGGAGTCACAGAGAGTTGGACATGACTGTACTGAGTGACTAACACTTTAAAGATGAATCAAGGCATGTCTGAGCTACAAATACAAATGGCAAAGTAGTAAAACTGTGTAAGACTGGGGTGAGTAGCCTTTCCCTTCTTCAGGGATCTTCCCTACCCAGGGATTGAAACCAGTTCTCCTGCATTCCAGGTGGATTCTTTACCAACTGAGCCACAAGAGAAGTCCAAAAATACCGCAGTGGGTAGCCTATCCCTTCTCCAGCTCATCTTCTTGACCCAGGAACCAGACCTGGGTCTCCTGCATTGCAGGCAGATTTTTACCAACTGAGCTATCAGGTAAGCCCTAATATGTCAGACAGTGTTAGTTAATTTGTGGTACAACATTTGTAAACATTTTCAAAAACACGGGATATTTACCATATAACTATTATCCTGAAACATGCAGTTATCCATATAAACCACAAGAATATAAAGAGAAAAGAATCATGCCTTGATTCGTGATACTCTAAGCATTTTCTAATTTGCTGTTAGAGTTCTTCCATTTTAGAAAAACCTAAAATTAATATATACATCTTATCAGACTGCATGGATAATAGTGCCACTGAGACTGATAATACAGGAAGAAAAAAATCACAGGGAAAGGTGAGGAGTTCAGTTTTATATGAAAAGCCTGGATATGGGAATTTATCCTGTAGATAGATAGTTAAAGTCTATTCTTACAAGAGAGACCTAGAAAAACAAATGTAGGTGTTATAATCTTTGATAGGCGAGGGTTAGCCATACTGTAAGCCTAATGAAGCAGTATATAATAGGGGCAGAAGTATATGAATATAGAAGACTAAAAGTTTCTTTGTATATGTGTTAACAAGACCTTTATCCTAGCCCAATGACCCAATGACAGCGAGCTCAGTTTTGGTCTCCTCTATGTTAGCGGCTAAAATAATTGAGCTTCCTCAATACTCTGGATCTAGGGAATAGTGAAAATGATAAATCTGTTCATTTTTGGGATTCCTTTGACTTGTATATATTATTTTTACTCTTTTTATGATTAAATAATAAAACAGAAGTGAAAGCAATTTTAAACCTAGTCTGAGTGTTCATTCTTGCCAAATTTGTAACCAAGATCTGATTCTGTGGTCTGGATTTACTCATCATTGTATTTAATATTTAGAGTTATGACTATGAACAAAATAATGCATAGTGTGGAGAACAATGAATTGAAAACCAAACTCTACATTATTGTCATAGTTACTTTTAAGAACGTGGATATTAATATGCTTATTGAGACCTCTAGTGGCTCTGGAGGTGCACCCATTAGATTCCCTTAAAGAGGACTTGCTATAAGGAATGTAATTAACTGGCAATCCCCAATCACTGTACACTGGGACCTGGATCAGTATGCACACTAATGCTCCCTGCTCCCTCAAGCTCTTCACTCCTGATAAACAACGCGGTGGGGGTGATGGAACGAGTCCCTTTCTGCCTGAAGCAGGGCTCTTCTGACCTGTACTCTCTGCCCTGGGACTGCGCATGGGGCTGGGACTTTCCCAGAGCTGCGCTGCAGTTGGGACTCTTGTGACCCAATCAGTCCTTCCTTTCTGCTTTCAGAAGCGTCAGGTCTGGTTTGCTCTAGGGAGATTTACCATGCCTAAATCTGCTCCATCTGCCATTTATCTTTCACAGGCATGTCCTCTCATCAATCATGTGTGGATGCAACTCATTCTGTCTTAGCACTTGCATATAGAGGACTCAAACCATAGCAAAACAGTCTTTAGAATGAAAACAAAAGCAACAGTGTTGTTCTTTAATCCTCACAATTGTGGAGTATGAAGTTTCATCCACAATCATACACAGACTATCTGAAATGAGTAAGTGATGGACAATAAAAATCCAAGTTGTAGGATGAAATTATCCACTTTTTAGTATTCCTTGCATACAATGTGGGGCTAAGTATGACTATCTGGAAGGGTCATTGTGAAGATGAAATTATACAAAACATGCCAAAGCATAAAATTCTGAATTACTTATTAGGCTTTCTTCCTTTTTCCAACTCTATATTCTGCTTCATTCTCAGGCCTTTCTAGTTCTTTGAACTTTACCTTGGCCCTTTATTTAATTTATAGCTAAATAGACTTAACATCATTCCTCAGAAAGTTCAAAAAGATCTATCTAGGACTGGAATTCAGGACTCCAGATTTCTATGTCTCACTCCCATAGATCTTATAACATCAAAGACAGGCGTATGTGAACTTTGGGTACATTTTACAGCAAGTTAATGCTGAAATAGGCCAATTTTACATAGAGAGAAAATTCAAGTAATACCAGGTTGATATAAAATAGTGACATCTTAGTGAGCCATGTCTTTTACCTTTTCACTGGTGTTATTTCTGGAAAACATAATCTGAGGGCAACTATTCTTTCCCATTATTGATTTTTCTGCACTTTCATTATTTCGGATCAGGTAAATGCTGGTTTCCTTTGTGGGCTTACAGAGAGAACATATCAAACAGAGATTTACAGCCCCCAAAGAGACCAGCTTTAAAAGAATACTTCAATGGCGGTGAATAAACAGACAAATATCTAATGGGGTAAAGCCAGGCTTACTTGTCCCTTTTGATCAGAAAACTTAGTGTTAGTATTTATAATAACAAAGAGTTGATTTATTTATTTCAGAAAGCCTGCACCTAGCTGATGTGCTTTTTATGTGGTAGAATGATATAGAAAAAAGAGCAAATGCTTTAGAATTACCCAGACATAGGTTTGAATGTATGCTGTACAATTTTTTTAAACTATGTGAGTGTGTCTTTAACTCCATGGTCTTCAGTATTTTTATTTACAAAAGGTGATAATTATAGAGTAAATCTACAAGAGTTCATATGTAGATTAAATGGGATAATTTTTTTTAAATATCAAATGTTCTGCTAGCTATACAATACAGACTTAAGCAATGGGCTTTTAATCGATTGAAAATCATCCATTCTTTCACTTATTCAACAAATATTTGTTGAGATGAGAATCTAGATGTTAGGAGGCAGTGCTAAACAAAACAAAGACCTTGCTCAAAAATAAACATATTACAACAATATGTGATACAAAAAATAAGTATATTAAGTGGTTAGAGTTTGTAATATAAATCTATGATTTTAGATCAGGTAGTCAGGAAGTCATCTTTGAGAATGTGACATTTTAACTGAGAACTGAATGACACAAGGAGGCAAATCATGCAAACAAGAGATGAATAGTGTNAGTATATTAAGTGGTTAGAGTTTGTAATATAAATCTATGATTTTAGATCAGGTAGTCAGGAAGTCATCTTTGAGAATGTGACATTTTAACTGAGAACTGAATGACACAAGGAGGCAAATCATGCAAACAAGAGATGAATAGTGTTCCAGAGAGGGGAAGAGAATAAATGCAAAGCCTAGAGACTGCAGCATGCTGCCGATGTTTGAGAATTAGAACCTGGTTGAAGTGAACGGTGTGAAAAGGATGGTAAGAAATGAGATGGAAGAAATAGTCCAGGGCAGGATCATTGAGGGTTATATTGAAAAGTTTATTCCAGCTGTTATAAAATTTCCTTAGGGAGTTCTGAGCAGCAGGCTGCCTGATCAGCCTTACCGTTTTAGATTCCTGAAATGAGAATAGGCTCTTGGGGGACAAGGGATAAAGCAGGGAAGCTAGGAAGGCCATGGAAGAATCCCAGGCAAGCGATGATGGAAGCTTGGTCTCATATCACTGATAAAGTCTGGTAGAAATGGAGAGATTTTGGGACTCTTTGAATACTGAATCATTTATCTTAAAAGAAATACTGGTTAGGTTCCTGTGATCCTTTGGTCACATTTTCATCAGCTAATCAATACATAACCTTGTAATAAGCATGTTTCTGTTTAAAGACCTTAATTAACATATATGGTTAGTTCATTCATATTGAATTTATAGCCAGCATCNGTTATAAAATTTCCTTAGGGAGTTCTGAGCAGCAGGCTGCCTGATCAGCCTTACCGTTTTAGATTCCTGGAATGAGAATAGGCTCTTGGGGGACAAAGGATAAAGCAGGGAAGCTAGGAAGGCCATGGAAAAATCCCAGGCAAGCGATGATGGAAGCTTGGTCTCGTATCACTGATAAAGTCTGGTAGAAATGGAGAGATTTTGGGACTCTCTGAATACTGAATCATTTATCTTAAAAGAAATACTGGTTAGGTTCCTGTGATCCTTTGGTCACATATTCATCAGCTAATCAATACATAACCTTGTAATAAGAATGTTTCTGTTTAAAGACCTTAATTAACATATATGGTTAGTTCATTCATATTGAATTTATAGCCAGCATCAGTATAATTCATGGCTGAATGAAGTTTATCTATTATTTTCATAAGACATATCACGGCCTTCTTGCATTTAGAAAAACTAGACAGTATTGCAAGCTAGGCTTCAGCCACTTTAAACAGTGAAGTCACTAAAGCAAGACACAAAAAGCAGAAAACGTGGCACTAAGTAAACTGGAGAAAGTATATTTGTTTACAGGGTGAGAGCTGAAAGCAAGTGTTCCCTTGTGGGACCTCAGCTGGGGTACTTGAGCCATGAGGTAAAACTCAGATTTTCTGCTGTTCTTTTCATGTCAAGCAATGACTTAGAAGGGCTTCCCTTGTGGCTCAGCTGGTAAAGAGTCTGCCTGTAATGCAGGAGACCCCTGGGTTTGATCCCTGGGTAGGGAAGATCCCTTGGAGAAGGGAAAGGCTACCCACTCCAGAGTTCTAGTCTGGAAAACTGCATGGACTATGAAGGACTGACCTGGGAAAGGAACATAAATATTTACCCGTGAAAAGAAGGAAGATCATACAGATACAAATATAAGTAGATTTACACATGTTATGGTTGAAGTAAATTGAAATTATATGTGGTTGAAACATTTATTCACCTGATTTTGAGTATTTAGATATTCTGTCATGCTTTTATTAAGTAATGTTTTTTTTCTTACAATGATGAGTCCAAGTTTTATAAAAGATGAAACATTTATTTGGAATAAATTTCATAGACAAATGAAAGAAATTGTCTACTTAGAAATCACTGAAGTCAACTAATTAACACGTTTTCATTAAGGCTGTTTTATGTGCCTAGCATTATGCAAGCTGCCCTTTTAGGAGACATGTTTAAGAAAAAAAGCTTTCTTACAATTAAAAATCCTTAAAGATTCTTTGGGCTTCCCAGGTTGTGCTAAGAGTAGTCTTCTACTCATACCACAGGAGACATAAGAGATGCAGCTTCAATTTCTAGGTTTGGAAGATCCCCTGGAGGAGAACATAGCAACCCACCCCAGTATTCTTGCATGAACACTCTCATGGACAGAGGAGCCTGGAAGAACACAGTCCATAGGGTTGCAAAGAGCTGGATACGTCTGAAGCAATTTAGCACACACATAACAACTTTAAAAACAAAAAATGAACATTTTGTATAAGATAACACAATATGCATTTTCCTAGTCCTGTTGTTGGCATCTCCCTTAAAGTAGACTTATAATATAAATGCTCGTGGTAGTGACTTAAGAGTTAAAATCACTCAGTGGAGGCTTCTGTATTAACCAATTACTACTCTATTTCAGTGTATTCAAAGGAATACTTTTCTCTCCTCATAGTGATACCAATTTCTAAAGTAAGAAAACTTTAATTTGAAAGATTAATATTAAATACTAAATATATGTGTTTATATA
>SJYA01006480.1:0-21182 GCA_006410615.1 Neotragus moschatus
GCAAGAACACTGGGGTGGGTTGCTATTTCCTTCTCCAGCACATTGCGTGACCTTGGGCAAACTGGGCAGTTCAGAGCCTCAGCCTCCTTCTCTGTAAGAGGGGTATGAGAGTAGTCCCCACACGTACGGGTACGTGTGCTCACACAGGCACGTGCATTGCTGTTGTTCAGCCACTAAACTGTGTCCGACTCTTGGCGACCACACGGACTGCAGCATGCTAGGCTCCCTGGCCTTCACTGTCTCCCTGAGTTTGCTCAGATTTATGTCCACTGAATCGGTGATGCTGTTTAACCATCTCATCCTCTGCTACCCCCTTCTCTTTTTGCCTTCAGTCTTTCCCAGCATCAGAATTGTTTCCTGAGTTGGGTCTTACACGTGTATATGTGTGCATGCACAGACACAGTTGTTTGAAAGATGAATTGAAATAACTTGTAAAGCCTGGCACACTCACCACATCTCAATGAAATATGCAAAGGCCAAGCAGATTAATGCTTAAAAGATGAGCTCATTTATATTGTTCTTTACATTTTTCAAGTAGATATCTTCATCTGACAGAAGAATCCAATTACTATCAAATGTGATTGCACTTGGAAGGCCTAGTAGAATTCCTGATACAGTTTAATTTGAATCACTTCATGAAAAAGTGCACTCGGGTTCTGAAGGACAGAGTAAATATGCCAGCTAATTGACCCATGCAAAACATACCGCTGACTCACATCAACTGTTATTTCTACTTTATACAAGAACAATTCTGAGGAGCATGGCGTTTAATGATATAGAATTATTTAGCATTTCTCATGCAAAGTTAAGCAATTTTGCCAATGATTGTGTCACCAAATTGTTCATATTTTTTAAGATAATATACATGAACTTACTTTGCACAACGCTTAGTCTATAGACACTCGTAGTGAGTGTCCAGTCGTGACACTGTGGGTGCTCTAGCTAGTACGTCTCCTTCTGCTCGGTACATCTTAGTAAAGTAAGGCACAACTACGAGTCAATAAAGAAAGTAAACTGACCCTTTAAGCTTCTGTCCAACCTCAAGTCAGGCCTCCTGAAATAAGCGGCAGAGAACGCTGTGCTCTCCGGCGACACGGCCAACTAGACAGAGAGCCAGGTCCAGAGCCCCAGAGGCTGCCGAGCATCAGCGGTGCCACTGGCTCCCCACTTATTTCCACAGCTTAGAGGGGGGCAGGGTGGATTTCCTGAAAGAAAACTGGAGCAGTGCGCACACAGCCACATAAGACCAGCAGCTGAGAATGGGGCAAGGGCTGCTTAAGAAGCCCGAATTAAGAGACAATCAACTTGTAAATAAAATGAAAGTTTTATAATTAAATCCAATTCTTAAACAAGAATTTTTAAAAATCACGCAGGAAAAGCTAGGGAAAAGTGTTCTTAGGGACCACTGGCCACGGCTCCCTGACCCTCTGCCCCACACACCCTGCCCTCTGCCCTCTGCCCTCTGCCCTCAGACGTTTACCCACCGAGGACCCGAGTCCCCGACACTGCAGTCCTGTGATGAAGCCCCGCATCCAGGCAACCTGGGGAGAAAGCCCAGGGCTCCTCCTGTGGTCCTGGTGAGACCTGCCCCCACCTCCTCCACCCTCTGCAGAAGCTCAGACGGGCTTTTTTCCATCTCTCCAGCTGTTTTGCTCAGCGGTCTGCCCCACTCCCCTGGAAAGCCTCCTCTTGTGGGTGACAAGCTTCACACTCTCACTCAGGGGCATCATCAGCCTCAACATCCAAGCCAAACTTGAGAGGCTCCCAGCGCCCCTCACTCCTCACACCAGCAGATCCTCTCCTGCACAGCAACCTTAGGGGACTTAGACACTGAACTCTGATCTCTAACTAGCTTCTCAGCTTCAGCCTAGATCTAGCCTTTCTCATTATGAAAGTAAAAGAGTTCATCCAAATTCTCCTGGAGAAGACTGAGCCTTTTTTCTCACACCACAGTCTTGGGCGAAGCTGATCAGACTCGATGGCCCAGTGTGGATTCTGGCTTTTGGAAAACGACAAACAATGGGATAATCCGTGGTATCGGGTTTTCAGAGCTTTGGCCTCTGCTATAATTGTCCTGGAAAGAAAATATTAGCAGCATTTAAACTAGATCTGCGCATTGTCTTTCCTGACTCCACTGACTTTTAAAACTTTTGTTTGTTGTTGTTGTGCTTGGTGGGTTTGCAAGTTATACAACCTTGGGAATTCTCAGCAGTTGTCTCAAGTGGACCAGTGCCAGACTGTATATTTAACTCCTGTCCAAGCCAACAAATCCTGTCAAAACATGGCAGTCCTATGAGGGACTTCATAGCCTTATCCTGGTCTAGATTGCAATCAATCTAGATTTCCTGGTGGTCAAACCCACATTTCCACATGCACGGACGGGGTCACCACCGGTGGGAGGCAGCACGGAGCACAGACACTCACGGGGGCCCTGGGCTCAGGAGAGGGGTCCGGCCACACAGAGGGGCAGCACCTGCTCCTCCGGCCCCGCACCAGCACTCAGCCGCCTCACACTGACAGGCGGTGAGAGCAGCCGTCCCCAGACACTGGCTGGGGTCACTTCTGTCGTAGGACGTGCCTCCTCTCCCTGTCATCAGACCACGGTGAGTTTAGCAGGGACGAAAGCCTTGCCCGGACGCTTCCCCTTCTCTGTCTGCTTCCCTGGGCCCCTTACAGTCCCCCCGAGAACACTTGCTCAGTAAAGCACCTGGGCCCTGAGTCCCATCTCAGGCTCTGTCTCCAGGGAAATCAATCAGAGACAACCACACACCACTCTGCATGGCGCCGAGCATCTCTCAGTACTGAAATACCCTCACGCACCTTGCCTGCCTCGTGCGTGCCCTCAAAGCCACAGCGTGTTACAGGGACGGCAGTTACAGGCAAGGCCAGGTGGGGGACCAGAAGCAGCCCTGGAGCCAAGCGCACAGGGCTCGACGTCTCTGAGCCTCCCTCTCCTCCTCGTCTGTGAAAGGCGGCCCAGACAAGACGTCTCGTGAGGGAACCAGCACCCAGGTTTGCAGACAACTCATAACTGTGTTTGGGGCCAGAGGCCGCCCTCTGAATAACCAGCCCATCACTCTCTGGCTGTCTCCACCGGAGGGGGCACACACTCAGTTACCTACAGAATGACATCCTTCCTGACTATGGTATGGAAATGATTCTGTAAGAAGATACGTGAGCGTTTTATGAGACTATTAACTATTATTGCTAACTATTCTATTCTAGACCAGAGCGGCAGATAATTAAAGTATTCAGCAAATATTTGATAGTCTGAACCGCTGACACCGGAGCTTTAAGGAACCAGACTTATTTTGCGTGTCTACTTGCGGGTGATACTCGGTCACTCTAAGGACACAGGTACGAAGGACTCACAATTCAGCTAAGGACCAGACAAGAAACTCTCCAGGCTGGAGCTTGTGTCAAGCACTGTCTCACTGACAGCGAGTGTCTGGTGGAAGAAGAACACGAGGGAGGACCAGGGGCTGCAGGCTCCGGGGTGTGGGTCCTCAGTCCCCAGTGGCCACGGCTCTGCTGTGTCTCACTGGGACCAGAGCTGGGCTAACAGGAGCGTCCAGCAGCAGGAGCTCTGTGGGCTCGTGGCCAGCAACCCACCAGCTTCCTCACTCATCCCGGTTCAGGGTGCACCCAGAAGGGAAACACACTCCTGTCCAGGTCTGAGATGCTTCCTGGGGGACCAGCTCGGCCTCTTCCTAGCACTGAAAAGCAGCTGATGACTCTAACCCTACAGCTGTGCTTGGGGAAGCAAAGCTGGGTATTATTCAGGAGGCACAAACTCCGAGGACAGTCTGATCTCTACTTGAAGTGGATATTTTTCAAAGTTAATATGTATTTTCCATGTACAGTATTTAAATAGAATTCTAGAGTTAATTTTTCTATAGACACGAGGATAAGTTGTGTTCAGAGTTTCCACAGTTCAGTCACTCAGTCGTGTCCAACTCTTTGCGACCCCATGGACTGCAGCACGCCAGGCCTCCCTGTCCATCACCAACTCCTGGAGCTTGCTCAAACTCATGTCCATTCAGTTGGTGAGGCCATCCAACCATCTCATCCTCTGTTGTCCGCTTGTCCTCCTGCCCTCAGTCTTTCCCAGCATCAGGGTCTTTTCAAATGACTCAGTTCTTCCCATCAGTTTCAGCATCAGTCCTTCCAATGAATATTCAGGACTGATCTCCTTTAGGATTGACTGGTTTGATCTCCTTGCAGTCCAAGGGACTCTCAACAGCACAGTTCAAAAGCATCAGTTCTTCAGTGCTCAGCTTTCTTTATAGTCCAGCTCTCACATCCATACATGACTACTGGAAAAACCATAGCTTTGACTAGATGAACCTTTGTCAGCAAAGTAATGTCTTTGCTTTCTGGTCATAACTTTTCTTCCAAGGAGCAAGTGTCTTTTAATTTAATGGTTGAAGTCACCATATGCAGTGATTTTGGAGACCAAGAAAATAAAGTCTCTCACTGTTTCTATTGTTTCCCCATCTATTTGCCATTAAGTGATGGGACCAGATGCCATGATCTCCGTTTTTCTGAATGCTGAGTTTTAAGCCAACTTTTTCACTCTCCCCTTTCACTTTCATCAAGAGGCTCTTTAGTTCTTCACTTTCTGCCGTAACGGTGGTATCATCTGCATGTCTGAGGTTACTGGTATTTCTCTCGGCAATCTTGATTCCAGTTTGTGCTTCATCCAGCCTGGCATTTCGCATGATGTAGTCTGCATATAAGTTAAATAAGCAGGATGACAATATACAGCTTTGATGTACTCATATCCCAATTTGGAGCCAGTCTGTTGCTCTATGTCCAGCTCTAACTGTTGCTTTTTGACCTGCATACAGATTTCTTGGTTGGCAGGTCAGGTGGTCTGGTATTCCCATCTCTTTAAGAATTTTTCACAGTTTGTTGTGATACACACAGTCAAAGGCTTTGGCACAGTCACTAAAGCAGAAGTAGATGTTTTTTAGGAACTCTCTTGCTTTTTTGATGATCCTATGGATGTTGGCAATTTGATCTCTGGTTCCTCTATATAGTCCATGGACTTCTCCAGGCCAGAATACTGGAGTGGGTAGCCATCCCCTTCTCCAGGGGATCTTCCCAACCTAGGGATTGAAGCCAGGTCTCTTGCTTTACAGGCAGATTCTTTACCATCTGAGCCACCAGGGAAGCCCCAAATTTCCCAAAGATGGCAAATATAAGTAAATGTTATTTGAGATGGAGGCTCAAAATCTGGGGTCAGCGGGCAGTGACAGCAGGGCCATGTGGGTGCAGTGCCAGGAGGTGTGAGCAGGGTGCACAACAGATGCTGAACGCACACTTGCATGAGAGCGCCATGCTGCTGAAGGCTATGATTTCATTGCAAGTAAGGGCTTCCCTCATGGCTCAGACATAAGGCGTCTGCCTGCAGTGCTGGGGACTGGGTTCATACAACAAAAAAGCAGTCGTAACAGCAAAACTAAAATACGTTCCTCTTTTTTAATACAGATTCATGCAGCGGCAAGTAAAGGTCAGATAACAATGAAAAAAATTAGTGGAAATAATTCCTCGCGTGTGGGTTCTAAGTCGCTTCAGTCGTGTTCGGCACTTGCTCCTCTGTCCACGGATTCTCCAGGCCAGAATGCTGGAGTGGGCTGTCATTTCCTTCTCCAGGGGATCTTCCTGACCCAGGGACTGAACCCACGTCTTTTATGTCTAACCAGTACTGGCAGGCAGGTTCTTTACCACTAGCACCACCTGGGAAGCCCAAGGTCATTTTAAACTATGGCCAAAGAGCAAATTCATAAAAGCAGAGCTTAGGAAGAAACTGGCTGTAATTTGAGAAGAAAATGGTTCGGGAACATGAGGAGATTTGATTTACCAATCACTAGCAGTAAAACATGGAGAAGGCAACGGCACCCCACTCCAGTGCTCTTGCCTGGAAAATCCCATGGACGGAGGAGCCTGGAAGGCTGCAGTCCACGGGGTCGCTGAGGGTCGGACAGGACTGAGCGACTTCCCTTCCACTTTTCACTTTCATGCATTGGAGAAGGAAATGGCACCCCACTCCAGTGCTCTTGCCTGGAGAATCCCAGGGACGGGGGAGCCTGGTGGGCTGCCGTCTGTGGGGTCGCACAGAGTGGGACACGACCGAAGCGACTCAGCAGCGGCAGCAGCAGCAGTAAAACAACAGAGGAAAGGTTAATACTATGCAGAGGCTCACTGCTGGAGAGACCTCTGAAAAGGCGAGTGTACTGGTGTAACTTCTAGTCCATTTGACAGGAGCCACAATTAGAGCAAAGTTACAAAATGAAATAATACAGAGACAATTTGTACTTTAAAAATTTGAACTAATTTGAACATTAGTAATAACACAAACTGGATTTTGGCACAAATGATGACACATAACGTTAAGCTGCTTGCACCCACGACTGCAGTCAGAAGCCAGAAGCTGCCAATTAAACTCTGTCAGATCTGAGAACGACTGCTCTTCGGATGTGCTAAAGGTGGGAACCCATGAGGTGGTAACTGGAAGAAACCCTACGGCCAAGGAGAGAAAGAGAGACAAATGGTAGACACTGCACAGCTTCAGGCAGAGATTCGAGAAAATAAAGGGGAGCAATTTCCACAGGTGGTAAAGCAAGAACAGGAGGAAACCTAAACCTCTCCCCTTTCACGTGTCAGCTGCCTTCAGAGGATGAGCCAACTGCCCGTACACGTACCACTCACTCACCTCTATTCCTAGTTCAAATCCGCCCCCAAGCCCAGCTATCCCGATGGCTGAAGGCGCAGACCATCCTAAAAGAAGCAAACGAGCAATTACTCTAACAAGAAAGCTCCTTGGCATATAAATACAGAGAGGAAAGATGCTAAAATGTGAGTGGATGGTGTTTGTTCTTAAAATAATGAGACTTTGGCATTTTTGCCTATGTTTTTAAATGTTCTTTAACAAACATATATAATTTTTTAAGTTAAAAATGTTTGAAAGGTGTTAGACATGTATTATGAGCCTCATAGACTTACAAGTCTGTCTTCCAGTCTTTCCCTACAAATATGCGTAATACCAGACTACTGAATTCTCACTGATTAACTACGCATAGCATTTGATAATTTCATCACTATTTATAATGTTTTTCAAAATAACTGAGCTGGAATTCTAGTCTTTAGTTAGAACTTTATCATAGATATAAGAGCAAAAGGATTCAAAAGAGTAATATAATCACTTCTAAGGGTAACATCATACTGGACTGTTTCTATTGTAAGTCTCTGAGGGCAAAAGCCTGTTCTGACACCCTTTGTGCCTCGTAGAAGCAAAAGAAACAGATAATCAATTCAAGATTATTAAAATTCTAAGAAGATACATATCCTGACATTTGGAAGCTAAGTAAAGTAACTCCATTTGCCACGGTATGGTACATTTCAGGGCTATTTGTGCACACTTCCTGACACAATTATGGTAAACAGGTCTAGAGAAAAGTAACTGGGGGTATGGGGGCGTCTTGATGGAGCACTTCATGAAGACGCGCGTGGCGTCCTGAGCTTCGCTTCCCTTGCTGTCACGTACCCTGGGTGACAGGCTGGCGCCTGAACGCATCCAGAACTCATCTGTCTGGGCTTAGGGGGTTCTGACTACAGAAACTGATGTCTCATAACCCCAAAGTTGTTTTCCACTTCCTCTGTTAGGGGCTGTCCCTGTTTAAAGACCACCCACCTGCCCAGGATCCGGGGATTTGCTTGCCCCACTGGCTGGCTTTTGAAATACTCTCTGCAGAGTGACCACCAGCTAACTGGGAAGATGGGAGAGAGAAACTTGGGTACTTAAACCAGTGGGCAGGTCCCCCTGAGGTTCTGAGAGGAGCCCCAGGGTGGATGGCTCCTCCCCTTTTCTGACAGGCACCTGTCCACCACAGCGCTGACCTGCAGGGCAAGATGGGGGTCTTCTTGCAAGCCTGGAGCCTAACAGTGGACTCAACTTGAATATGCCTACTTGTCTGGTTGTACTGCTGAGAATCTGCCTATGAAAATTTGGGTAACACATCTGAAAAAAGAGAAGTTTGTCATTTTTGTTTCATAGCCAAGTCTGCAGCTATGAAATCTGAAGTACAGACTTGGGGGCAAACTCTCATTTACTGTGGGGACACTTCACAGGGATCCCACTGAGTCCTGTTCCAGAGCTGTGCACCCCACAAATGCCCAGATTTATCTACTGCAAGTGGATGGCCCATGTTCTCTCTCAGCAGAAAATTAAATTATTGACACTAAAAAGAGTTATTAACAGAAGTGAAGTGAAAGTCGCTCAGTTGTGTCTGACTCTTTGTGAGCCCCCTACAGTCCATGGAATTTTCCAGGCCAGAATACTAGAGTGGGTAGCCTTTCGCTTCTCCAGGGGATCTTCCCAACCGAGGGATCAAACCCAGGTCTCCCGCATTGCAGGCGGATTCTTTATCAGCTGAGCCACAAGGAAAGCCCAACACATTAACACGTGTTCCATTATATAACTGAACAGCTAATGCTAAATTCGTATAAAAAGACTTTTAGATGGCTATGACACGGCTGGCGCTGGTTTAGTCACCAAATCGTGTCTGATGCGGCCCGTGGACTATATAGCCTGCCAGGTTTCTCTGTCTGTGGGATTCTCCAGGCAAGAATACTGGAGTTGCCACTGGCTTCTCCAGGGCATCTTCCCAACCCAGGAATCGAACCCTGGTCCCCGGCACTGCAGGCAGCTTCTTTACCACCTGAGTCAGGAAGGAAGCCTCTACACATACCTACACACATTTCAAATATGATAAATATGTCGGTTCTTGAGATTCAAGGCAAATGTATTCTGAGGTCATGTCTGAAAAATCAGGTATTAGGTTGCACACCAGAAAGTAAAGCCAAATTATACTCATCTTGATATGATTCTGCCCAGGGGATGGATATTCTTTAAAATGTTTGTTTTTAAGGTCTCCTACAGGAAAAATGGGGAACAAGCTTACAAATGGTCTTTCACCTTATCAGCGTCCATAAAACAGAAGAAAACAGCACCCTGCAGCTGAGGAATAGGAATGAGTATTTGACAAGAGAAATACAACGTCAACGTTCAGTATTTGCTCCAGGAAGGACGAGAAAATATGGAAGGGCGGGGGCGCACCTTCTGGCGCTCCGGGAGGCTCCCGCCTGGCCGGCTAGTGAACACCCGGGGAGCCGCCCACGGGAGGCGGAGCCGTGGAGCCGGAAAGCCGCCTGGCGCCCTGGGACCGGCTCTGTAAACGGAACCCCAGCGGGGGGCTCTCCCGCAGCGGGGGCTCTCCGCTCCTCGGGTCTCGAGCCACTGACTTACTTCCGTCTGGAAGGCGCGCCAGCACGATCCCGCTGCCTCCTCTCGCCGTGACCAGAAAGCCAGCCTTTATCACCGACAGGATCGCGAGGCCCTTGGCTTTGGCGATGACGTGCGCCGCAAAAGATGAGGGCAGTGTGCACCCTGACGGGTCAGACCTGGGCACGGAGCTGTGCTTCCCGGGCCCGGGCCTCCCTGGCCCTAGGGGCACAGGGAACTGAGGAGAACCCATCCCAGGAGAGCCCGAAGCCTTTGGTGGCCCCAACCCGACAGGAGAGGTGCTCGGAAATTCTGCAGTGACCACAAGAAATGGGAGCCTGGGATGAGACTGTGCTGATGTCTAGTAGAAGGACAAATAATTTGGAGATTTCAGTTAATTTAGAACAAATGTATAATTTTCTAATTTGTTCAAAAAATTAAGATCTACAGAGTACTAAGGGGAAACTTAAACAGTGACTGATACACAGTGTGTGGCAGTGTTTGAGCTTAAAGCCACATCACTGAGCTCAAAATCTGGATTCAAAACCAGAAAAATTTAATGATTTTGCCACTTAAAAAAGGTTTTTAACTTTATAAAATGATTTGATCAGTATTTGAATAACACATAACTACCAAAGCACTGAAAATAGAATTCTATTTACAAAATATCGGTTTACTCATATTTCAGGGAAGTTCATTCCATAAAAGGAAGGTTATTAACATAGGTCCCACTAAACAGTGTCTCACCATTCCATTCGGTGGATTTATTTACACAATAGTACATCTTTCAAATAACAAAGGAAGCCTTAAGACAAATTATTCTTGGAACCCAATACTACTTTTAAGGTAGTTTATCATCATTTTAGTCATATATTAATTTGAAGAAGTCAAAGCAAATAGTGTACTCAAAGACACAAAAAAGACTTTGTATGTATCCCCAGGAGACGCTGAATTTTGAATGTAATTATGCATATCATTTCAAAATTTAAATTAACAGCAGACCCTCAGAGATGATTCAACCAAAGGCACAGGAAGGGGGCATGCAGACTGTCTCTGCCGCTACTGGCACTAAGGCAAGGGTCAGAAGTAAATCTGTCCAGAGGGCGGCCTGCTTCGGGTGCCCGAGTTCCAGTCCCCACGGGTGTAACAAGGTAATGCTAACGGGCGGTTTCATTGCAGCCGGGAGCCTTGTCTATGCGGCCCAGGCCAGCAGAACCTCCTCAACACCTCACAGGCCATGCTCAGCGCTTCTCATTCAGCCTTGCCTCTGTTCAGAAACATTAAATAGAACAAAGGTAGATTTTTTTAATGAACACATTTCAAATGTCGTGTGTCTTTAATATCTTATCCACCCAAGTTCAGGGACAGTAAACTACCAATAACCACTAAATAACTGTCCAGTTAGCTCTTCATTTGTAACGAGGATGGATCGATTACAAATTTATTCTCTAAATTCAGTCTCACATCTCAGAGCCCTTACACTGGGAAACTCTGAACTCACAGCCACGGAGGTCTAAAGGTCTGGGCATTCTGTTTTAAAACGCTTTCAGACTTCACCTCCTGTTTTATAACAGAGCTTCCCGGTTTCAATGTAAACACAGCGCCCCTCCCTCCACGTCCCACGGAAAGGCAAGGCTTGGTCCCCTGGCGGCTGGGCCTTCCTGTCCCCTCACCCCCACCCCTCCACTCGCAGTCTGTATACCCCGGGAGCAAGCCCTTCTTACTAAGGCTCCTATGTAAACAGATTTTCATTTTCTGAGTGACAGCCAGTGAAAGGGAGTTGGGTGGCCTTTAACTGGAGGCAGAAAAGGCAAGACAGAATTCTGCTGGACAAAATCCTTGAGAAATAATCCATACCCATATATTTTTATGGTAGGAAATACACTTTATCTGTAAGTTGGACTAGGCTGATATGTAGCTGATATACACCAAGGAATGTCTTCTACCTCCTGCTTCAGAACAGAGCTGAGAAAACTCAGATTTTCTGGTGGAATTTCCTTCAAGTCCTGTGCAGTGCTTCTCAACCTTTCATGGGCATGAACCTCTCTGGAGATCTTGTGAAACATGCAGATTTTGATTCCTTAGGTCTAAGAAGAGCCTGAGGTCCTGCAGTTCTAACAAGCTCCCAGGTGGTGCCCAAATGTTGTCCAGTCTGCACTTTGAGTATCAATGCTCTAAAAAGCCCTGTTTTCTTAAGATGAGAGAAGTAGATAGGCCAAAATAAGAGCAATTAGTATTATTATTATAACAACAAATTCATAATTTTTAAAAACATTTGAAGACATGTTAAATAACTTCAGAAAATCTAGCTTAAGAAATTAAACTCCTTTCTTTAATGAAGGATGAAAGTCCTGCACTAAGAGGGAAATTTGCCTGCCCAAGCTAGTCTGCATACGAGTCTCTTAGCATCAGATCAGTATTTTCTGAAACACCTTTTAGAAACAACAGGTGGCAGTAATGAGCAGATGGTGGTTCCCAAAGGCTTGCCTCTGGACCAGGTCTGGTGTGGCTGCCTGACTACAGGAGAATCACTGAGTCTGATTCAACAGGTCTCAGGGAGCTTAGGAACTGAGGTTTCGGACCCCAGGGATACAGATCTCTGGTTGTACTGGAAATCAGTGATTAGTCTTAAACCACTGTAAGGCATAACTATCTAGAAAGAAAAAAACACACATTTAAAATTTATTTATGAGTTAGCTAGTGAGTGTGCAAAGTCCTCAGAAACTGAGGACAAGGACCTGTGAGCTTGAGGGAAGTGGCCCTGGCAAAGGACACGGGGCACTCACAAAAGGGGAAAGGAGCAGGAGGCAGGTGGGGGAGGAGGCCGCCCAGAGCCCAGCAGGGAAGACAGGCCCAGATCGAGAGGTGGTCTGAGGCCCTGTGTGCAGTCAAGGGCTGAGAAGATAACTTGGGAAACGGAGCAAATGTACAAGTGGAAAGTACTTATATTATTCACCTACCAGGGATGATCTTATCAGGTCCATTTCTGGAAGTTATTTCTGTGAATTCTCTTAGAATTTTAGCAGCCTTTTTTGCTTCAGATTTCAAATTGGAAGGTATAGGGTTGTTCACTAAAAGATTAAAAAAGTGATTTTAATGAAAAAAAAATCTACTAAAGAGAAGTTAGCAGTTTGCTGTAATTTCATTTTTGTCATTCATGATTAAGTATTAACAGACTGTATTCTACAAAGGAAATAAACTGAAAATCCTTACTTGGTGATCATTTCATCTCTATTTCACTAATAAATTAAATGCACTCTGAGATTGAGAAACCTTAAACTTTCAAAAATCTTAAATTTAAAATCACAGAGATCTAAAGGATCTTAAAAGGACTTAGCGACCGAACAGCAACAGTCTGGAGGAACCCAGGCTGAGGTGGGTTCCCTCCCCTGCTGCAGCCTCCAGGCAGAAATGCGGGAAGTCACGGACTCCATCTCAATTCCCCCACCTCAGTGGAAGCCTCCTCTAAACACCCCCCTCCCCCCCACCCCGTTTCACCCTCCCCCTCCCCCGTCTCTGTTTACGCAGAGGCAGCTCCAACACCAGCTTCTTCGTGTGCAGCTCCCAGCGCACTTTCAGTCTGCTCTTTTATGATGAGTAATATTAATATCCTTCCATTTCTGTCCATTTTTTTAAATATTTCTCATCTATTTAGGGAGGATATTTGTCTGTTTCTTGATTTATACATTAAAGGAATTAATCTTTTTTTCTAGAATACAAGTTACATTGATTTCCTCTTTGTCATTTGTCTTTTCAATTTTCTTATGATAGTTTTTCTACTTTTTAAAAAAATGAAATCAAATTCATATCCTCTTTTAAGTCTAACAAGTATTTTTTTACTAAATAAAGTAGTCCTCAAATTCATTTGGAAAAATAAGCAAGAAAGGCTAGAAGAAAATGTGTGAAACTGGAAAAAAAGGGTGAAAACCTCCATCTAACATATTATAAAGCCTCAATAAGTTACCTCCTGGTGATACAAACATGGACAGAAAAATCAATCTTACAAAAGAGAAAATTCAAAAATTGGCCCAAATGTATAAGTGAATTTAATATGTGATAAATACTGCATCTCAAATAAATGTGGAAAAGTTGTCTTACACAATAAATAGTCGTCCTTTGGGGGGAAAAAATCATCCACAGTGTCACACTACATGAACTCCAAATCTATCAATGGTTCAAAATGCCAAAAGTCAAACCATGAAAGAACCAGAAATTATGGGAGAATTACTTTTCAAATTCATAGTGTAAAAGGCCCATGAGTTTTGAGACGAAAAGTTTAAAAACACACAGAAATTATGGCACAAGGCATAAGTGGACTGCAAAAATAACAGGAAAAGTACAGGTATGCAAACACTGAAGAGAAAAAGACGCCCGACCCCTGACATTCACCAGCACCGCTGTCTGCATTTAGCGTGGGCTTCAGCTGGTTCCTGTTGTTAAACAAGTAGATTTCATTTTTAGCTTTTATTGATGCCACTGCTGGATAGTAATTATCCTGAGAGAATCTTAGGAGTTGGAATTAATGACTTAAAAAAATATTTTTAAGCTTTTTTCAAGGCACCTTCTAAAACACTCTCCAACCTTAGACCCACCAAGTGTTACCATGACGCGCACTGTCACCAGGGAAGCAGCAGAGGCAAGGTGGGCGCGCCAGAATAGGCGGCAGACTTGTGCTGGAGCCGACCCAACGCCAGCCAATGTCTCCCTTCTTTCATCTTGTTTTGTGTATTTTCTGTTGGTGCTTTTTGCCTATTTCTCTGGTCCTATACTCGCTTCTCTATAATTTTAATCATGTCACAAGTTTCCATCTCAGCTTCTTGTTTTTTTACACTTTTATGTATAGAGATCAAATTGCCAGCATCCGCTGGATCATCAAAAAAGCAAGAGAGTTCCAGAAAAACATCTACTTCTGCTTTATTGACTATGCCAAAGCCTTTGACTGTGTGGATCACAGTAAACTGTGGAAAATTCTCAAAGAGATGGGAATTCCAGACCACCTGATCTGCCTCTTGAGAAACCTGTATTCAAGTCAGGAAGCAACAGTTAGAACTGGACATGGAACAACAGACTGGTTCCAAACAGAAAAAGGAGTACGTCAAGGCTGTATACTGTCTCCCTGCTTATTTAACTTATACGCAGAGTACATCATGAGAAACGCTGGCCTGGATGAAGCACAAGCTGGAATCAAAGATTGCCAGGAGAAATATCAATAATTTCAGATATGCAGACACCACCCTTATGGCAGAAATTGAAGAGGAACTAAAGAGCCTCTTGATCAAAGTGAAAGAGGAGAGTGAAAAAGCTGGCTTAAAGCTCAACATTCAGAAAATTATGGTCATGGCATCTGGTCCCATCACTTCATGGGAGATAGATGGGGAAACAGTGGAAACAGTGTCAGATTTTTTGGGGCTCCAAAATCACTGCAGATGGTGACTGCGGCCATGAAATTGAAAGATGCTTGCTTCTTGGAAGAAAAGTTATGATCAACCTAGACAGCATATTCAAAAGCAGAGACATTACTTTGCCGACTAAGGTCCCGTCTAGTCAAGGCTATGGTTTTTCCTGTGGTCACGTATGGACATGAGAGTTGGACTATGAAGAAGACTGAGCGCCAAAGAATTGATGCTTTTGAACTGTGGTGTTGGAGAAGACTCTTGAGAGTCCCTTGGACTGCAAAGAGATCCAACCAGTCCATCCTAAAGGAGATCAGTCGTGAATATTCATTGGAAGGACTGATGCTGCAGCTGAAACTCGAAAACTTTGGCCACCTCATGGGAAGAGTTGACTCACTGGAAAAGACTCTGATGCTGGGAGGGATTGGGGGCAGGAGGAGGAGGAGACGACCGAGGATGAGAAGTCTGGATGGCATCACGGACTCGATGGGCGTGAGTCTGAGTGAACTCCGGGAGTTGGTGATGGACAGGGAGGCCTGGCGTGCTGCGATTCATGGGGTCGCAAAGAGTCGGACATGACTGAGCGACTGAACTGAACTGAACTGATAGTTTCTCAGTATTTGTTTTCATTTATGTGGCAATCTCTCTCTGAGCTTTCTACCATTATCATCTTTCTATTATTGTGACTAAAAGTCTTATTTTAAGAAAAAAATTATACAAGTATTATTTCAGATTTTCTTTCAGAGCTTTTATTTTACATTAAATATTTGACGCACTTCAAACTTGTGTTTGTATAGGATGTGAAGTTAGAACCTGGTGTTTTAAACATATATGACACAATTTATTGAATAAACCACAGCACTTAATTAACAATGCTACATTCACAACAAAAGAAAGGAAGGAACAGTCATATAAATATATATACTCATGTATTTAAAAATATATGACAGAGATGACACAGTAGATTAATAAATTGTTCTGGGACAACTCTGGGTCGTTCAGAGGAAAACAAAATAAAAGTAGATTACAACATCACATCATACGGAAAATTCAATGTAGCTGAAGGCCTAAATATTAAAAGCATGACTTTGTGCTTTTAGAATAAAAAGAATAGGGAATATCTTTATGATCTGTGGATGGGGGAATGGTATAAACAAGGCACAAAATAAAGGGAAACTACAGCTATATTCAACTACATTGAAATATAAAAAGTTGTATATCAGCATACATTTAAAAATAAGAATATAAGCCACAGACTGGAATATATCTGTCGTAAGTATAAATGACAGAGACTCAGAACTCATAATATACCAAGATATTTTACTTAATATAAATTTCAGTGTATTTACATTTATTATGAGTGATACAATTTATGGTTGATTAAACAATTTATTGGGATATAGTTGATTTCCAATATTGTGTTAGGTTCTTCTGTACAGAAGAGTCACTCACACACATATATATCCACTTTTTTTTCTTTTTTTTAATTATTTCTACCCACTTTTTTTAACATTCTTTTCCCATATGGGCTATTGCAGCACATTAATCAGAGTTCCCTGTGCCATACAGGAGGCTCTAGTTTATATAGTCATATGTATATGTCAGTCCCAGTCTCCCAATGTATCCGTCCCTACCCCTTAAGTTCTGGTAAGCATAAGACTGTCTCCTATGTCTGTAACTCTATTTCTGGTTTATAGATAAATTCATTTGTACCTTTTTCTTAGATTCCACATGTAAGTGGTCTATGATATTTGTGCTTGTCTGACTTACTTCACCCAGTGTGACATCTCCAGGTCCAACTATGTTGTAGCAAATGACATTATTTCATCCCTTTTTATGGCTGAGTAACATTCCACTATTTATGTGTACTGCATCAAGAATATATAAAGATCTTTTAATATCAAAAACTATGAAATTACTACAGGAAATTAGGCAAAATATTCAACTACTAATCCACAGAAGCGACCACCATGGCCAATAAACACACGAAAAGTGGATCAAACTCCTGAGAAACCAGGGACGCGCAAAGCCAGACCACGGTGCACCACCATTGCTCGTCCTCTGGGTGGGCAGCAATGACCAAAGCCTGCCAGTGTGCATGTACAGGCCGGGCAGGGGCACGGAGGGAAGCCTGTGGCCCGCTGGTGGGGTCCTGAGGAACGGCAGCTGCTGCGGGAGCTCTCTGAGGACAGCAGAGATGACCCACCAATTCCATGCTTGGATGCACTCACGGAGACACTGGTAGGTGGGCGGGACAGTGGCCCCAATTTCATGTCCACCTGGTCCTGTGAAAGGGGTCTCACTTGGAAAAAAGGCCTTTGCAGATGCAACTAAGCCACTCCAGACTCCCCAGGTGGTCCCTGAGGGCAGGATGACTATCCTTAAGGAGACAGAAAGGGTGAGACCTGGGGAGGAAGGGAGGCTGCACCGTGCGGCCGCCAGCCTGGAGCCCGCGGGCTGGGGAGGAGGCGGGCCTTCTGGGGACGTGGGGCCCTCCAGGTGCAGCCGAGCCTGTTGCTGTGAGCCAACCAGTTCCTGGCAGCTTGTCATGCAGCCCAGGAAACCAGTACCGCATGTGTAAGGTTTGTTGAGGCAATGCTTTTAACAGCAAAATAGGAACAGCGCATAAAACCAAACACTTTCAAAGCAGGAGACCAATTCCGCTCAAGAGGAGGATGGATATACCTAGTGTGGCATAGTATTAAAACTGTATTCTATACAGAACTTCAAATAAACCAGGTTTGCATGTTTCAGCATGACAAAATATGAATATTGAGAGGAAAAGCAGGCTACATAAAGATATATAGGGTAGCACACACTTATGTAAATGTTTATATATTTATGTATAAAAATAAAGTATAATGATACTTGCTGTGGGGTGTGGGGAAGGCTTATATAGGAAGCTTGCTGGAAACTTGTACTGTGTAAATAAGTCATGGAGGTAAACTGTTCTTCTCAATAGTCTTTTGTATGTTGTATGTATGAAATATTACATAACAAAGATTGGTCAGCATGAACTGAATATTGTACAATTAAATATTTAGTGTAGTAGTGTAAATGCATGACTCTAGCTATTAAAAAATGTATGTTATGAATAATTACTCCACACATTATCTTCTGTTTAAAATGTGACCTCTCACAATGAACATGTCTTGTACGAAGAGGTGTAGAAAAGTGAAAAATATGTCCTTACGTTCTACACAAGTAAGAGTATAGACAGCCTCCCCTCCCCTGGGCATGTCTGCACACACACACACGCAGTGCACAGGACAGGGCTTTGGTGAGTGGCTACACGCTAAATGTTCAATTATTATACATGCATTTGTGTATCCTTGCCAATTCCTAGATTTTAACTTTAGGAACTAATGTACAGTTGCTCTTCGTCTCCCCAGTCATGCATTTAAAATCACGCTGTCCCGTTTTGCTGATGGGACTAAGATACTGAAGGGCTGAAACTGTCAGTACTCTGCCGCCGCTCTCAGTGGTGGGTATGAAGCATAAATACAAACACAGAATTTTTAAATAGGGAAGGAATCTTAAAAGACCCATTTAAAAGTATGTAAACACTAGTGACTTTTAAACATTTCCTATTATCAGTGCTTTGCTTAAACAATCTGGATTTATAAGGTCTTAGAAAAAATACAACCTAGAAAAATTCCAAATGAACATATTTCTGTAGATATCTGGGCCATTAAAGCACATTTTATAGAAGTAGCTGTTGGTCGTGACTTGACTAATGTTGTGTTACATTGCTTCAGTCGTGTCCGACTCTTTGTGACCCCAAGGACTGTAGCCTGCCAGGCTCCTCTGTCCATGGGATTCTCCAGGCAAGAGCCCTGGAGTGGGTTGCCATTTCCTTCTCCAGGGGACCTTCCCGACCCAGGGATGGAGCCCTCGCTCCTTATGTCTCCTGCACTGGCAGGCGGGTTCTCAGCCACTATGCCACCAGTAGCAGGCTGCTGCTGCTAAGTCACTTCAGTCGTGTCAGACGGCGGGGCAGCGTGTTTCCCCACCCTCTCCTTCCTGGCTGCGGGGAGCTGCCCGTGACCTGGAGCATGAGGGGGAAATAACTCTTATCGTGGCAAGAAATGGAGATTTGTGGGCTTGTTGCGGCTGAAACTTATCATCTCTCCATGGCATCTGCTACAGAATATCGAAAAGCATTTGCAATTTTTATTTTCTAACTTAGAACTAGACTTGACTTGACTCATATACATTCTCATCACTCAATTAGTTTGGGGAGGTAGGTAAACGGGTAAAAACACTTTTAAGCTATAACACACATATGTCAATATCTTTCTCTTTGATTATACAGCTTTTATAATAGACTATTTGCAAGTCCTTCTTAAAGAAAGCAAAGGTGTGGTTTTTGCCTTTTCATTAAATGGCAAAATGGATGAAAAGGTGATCTTGGCTGCACCTGGAAACAGCCTCACGTCAGAGGGCCCTCCCTGCGCTCCCCCCCTCCCAAGTCCCTGAGTTATGCCAGCTCCTGTGGCTGTAACCTCCCGCTTGCCTGGAGGGGGTGCACAGGTGAGTCCCACAGCAGGTGGAGGCATGCAGCGGGTATACCAGGGACCTTGACTGTGGGAACCATCCTCTCTGAAGGGGGACATGTGCAAGGACGCAGCCCTTCTTGGAGGAGGTGAGGCTCAGCTGCAGACGGCAGAGCGCCATGCTCCACCAGGCTGGGCCCCTCGGGGAGCTGTGCCCAGGGGTACTGGCAGGCGTGGGATCTGGGTGAGGCGGGGGCGGGACCCTCAGAGCCCGTGGGGGCTCCAGTTTCTGAGTGGAGGGTGCTGTGCGGAGTTCTCCGAGGGCCTTTCTTGGGCCTGTGGTCAGGAGGCTCTGCCAGACAGTCTCTCACCACTCACTGACCCCGCCTGACCCCTCCTGAGGAAGCTCGACATCGCCCCTCTCAATGAGCTCTGCTGGTCCTCCCAGAGCACACGCTGAAGGCTGCGTGCAGAGCCAAGAGCACCAAGGACTTGGCAAATCCAGCTGCCACCTGTTCTCCTGTGGCCTGAATGTGAGAGTGCTGTTGCTGCTGCTGCTAAGTCGCTTCAGTCGTGTCCGACTCTGTGTGACCTCACAGACGGCAGCCCACCAGGCTCCCCCGTCCCTGGGATTCTCCAGGCAAGAACACTGGAGTGGGCTGCCATTTCCTTCTCCAATGTATGAAACTGAAAAGTGAAAGTGAAGTTGCTCAGTCTTGTCCGACCCTTCGGGACCCCATGGACTGCAGCCTACCAGGCTCCTCCATCCATGGGATTTTCCAGGCGAGAGTACTGGAGTGAGGTGCCATTGCCTTCTCGGACGTGAGAGTGGTTGGTTGCAAAAAAATGAATCAAAAGAAGAACGTTTCAGGGGAGAACACACTTTCAAAGACGAAACAGGTAAAACCTCGTCATAGATCAGCACTGACAGCTAAACACACGTGACCAGTGGTGATAACGGGCACTAAAGAGTGAGCTCAAGTCGAAAGTGTTCTCCCACGAGAATCACGTTCCACGCATCATTACGCTTGGATTACAGAAGTGCTCAGTTATCACTACAATCCAGTCGCCAATAAAAGCGTGTGGAAGGCTGTTTTCTCTCATGTGTGTCAGTACAGTCCTGCCTCTGGGCTGCCAAACCCTGACCTACTGGCTGTTGGGCCCTACAGTAAGAAATGGCAACCTCTGACCTCTTAAAATACCATTCATTCTTCAAGATCAACTTTAAACTGTTTCTACTTGAAATCATTGCACAAAGACAGCCCTTTGAGGAAACGAAATCTTAGACCAGGCCTGAGACTTGGCATGAAGCCCTCCCACCCACCCGCCCTGCTCTGGGCCATCCCTTCCTGGGGCAGCTAAGCAGAGCCTCACCATTTGGACCACACAAAACACAGGTGAGCTGAGGGGTGAGGAACAGCCCTACCCCACGCCTTGAGGGCGAGGCCCGGGGGCCAGCAGCACCCAGGCTGCTAACGCCGGCTTCATCTACCTTGCCAGCTCAACACTGTCCCTTGTCATCTGACTCTACAGATCAGGTCACGGCAGGTGCAGACCTCCNAAACACAGGTGAGCTGAGGGGTGAGGAACAGCCCTACCCCACGCCTTGAGGGCGAGGCCCGGGGGCCAGCAGCACCCAGGCTGCTAACGCCGGCTTCATCTACCTTGCCAGCTCAACACTGTCCCTTGTCATCTGACTCTACAGATCAGGTCACGGCAGGTGCAGACCTCCAACACACCCTGAAGGGAGTTCAGGCTGGAGATCAGGAACAAAGCCCTCCCTGCTCTGGAAAAACTGGTGGAACAGGCCTTCAGATAGTTAAAGGAGCCATCCTTTTCTATTCATACTCAACCCTAGGCCTGTGACTTTAAACACCATTTATATCTGGTAATCCTTTTCCGAAATGCCAGACTCAGGGTTCAGTTCAGTTCAGCCGTTCAGTCGTGTCCGACTCTTTCCAACCCCATGAATCGCAGCATGCCAGGCCTCCCTGTCCATCACCAACT